>RJWM01004126.1:0-105340 GCA_004363535.1 Dasyprocta punctata
CTTGAATTCAGAATGCCAGTTAAGATACTGATTGACTTCGGTTTTTGTTACTTATGCATGCAGTTTTCAGGATAACCATTAAAGGACTAGGGAAGAAACATAACTTTCAGACTAAAGATACACACATTCATACACACATAAGATGGGAAAAATATTGAGAAAACAAAAGAATAGAGAAACAAAATCTCTGATATACAGAATAAAATAACACAATGTAAATTGTTAGATACACACATAAATATATCAGAAATGACAAGAAGTAGGCTAAAATCACTACCTTTCAGGAAGACACTGTCAAATGGAAATTTTAAAAAGTATGTAGTCTATACAAATTTCTCGCCTAAAACATAAGAACAAGGTAATACTTTAAGGGAAGAGTAAATAAAAAGAGACACAGTAGGAAAAATACTAACATGTATACTAACAAAACTAATTTATGAATACATGATAAGAATTACCTTAAAATAATAAGTATCTTTAGGAAGCAAAAGGTTGTTACCTACACGATACAGTGTTTACATTTCCAGAAAGATAATTTAGTCTAAACTTTAATGCATCTAGTAAAATACCATCAGACTATGTGAAGTAAAATAATACTTGGCAGAAACAAGAAAATTTTGAGGAAAGTAAAGACTCATATCATTGTGAAGGATTTTTATACTGTTCTCACCATATAAGCAACTAAAACAGACACAACAAAGGAGAACAAGCAACTTGATCAGCATAATTAACAAAATTGGTGTAAAGAATATATACTATTGACCCTATATTTCCAAACTCCCAAGTAATGTTCTAAGATTTTGTACACATTAACTAGTATAATTCCTTGAACAACAACCCAAGGCAGCTATTGCTGTAATCTAACTTTCTGATGGTTAAATTAAGGCACAGAAAACTGCATTGATCTCACCAGCTTTCTTCAGTTCAAGAGACATAGCTAACAGGCACATTTGGGATTTGAAACTAGTGCTCCAGATTTTTCACTTTTAAATGCTATACCACCTCGACTGTCAATCACACACATGATTATAGAGTTATATTGTTTTTGACTATAAAGACACCACATAAATATAAGGTTATAAGGCCAAATTTAACATAAGTCAACGAATAGTCTTCAGTCCTCCAATAGCATGTGTTCTTGACTACAATGAACAATGAAATAAGCAATCAATAACAGAAGCGTTAACTAAAATATAACAAAAATTTCGGAGTTTAAAACCCTGAAATAAATAACAGAACAGAAAAGAAATAATGGAAAGTCATAATGTGGTAAAATTATTATGATAAGAAAACTCTAACCTATGAAAATTTGAAATATGATGAAAACAAGTCTTAAGGAGGTATTTTCATGTAATCAAATAAGAAAGTAAATCAATAATGCATGTACCATGCTTAACAGGTTAGAAAATAACAACTAATAAAAACAGGATTATTGAGTTTAAAATAACATAAGCAAAAAAGCAATAAAATTTAAACAAGTATTTAAAACAAAAATCAACAGAGCCAAAGAAATGTATAAATCACTAAGCATTTATAAGTAAGGTTTGTCAAGATGAAAAAGATATGAATAGTATTACAGAAGGAATTTGAAAAAATAACTATAGATACAGCAGATATCAATAACATGAAAATATGAGCAACTTCATATTAAAATTGGTAAAAAAGAAACATTTTATTTTTATTTTATTTTTTTATTTTTTTATTTTTATTTTTTTATTTTTGCGGCACTGGGGATTGAACTCACAACCTCGCGCCTGCCAGGGCAGGCGCTTAAGGCACTGAGTCAAACTCCCGGCCCTAAAAGAAACATTTTAAAATTGACAATAAGAAATGGAAAATATGAGTTTCTCCATAGCATCAAGAAAAGTTTAAATATATAATTGAAAATCTTCCCAAAAACATGTTCAGGACATTGAAGGAAGCAAAAGTTAAAAATAATACAAAAAGCAATAGCATACAAATTTAGAAATATATGCATAAAAGGACTTTGAATAGATTCTCAAACTTCTCTCATAAAATAGTGTTCTTTTTCTTTATCTGTTTTCTGTTGCAGAGCTAGATTCTAAAGTGGGAGCCAACAATCTTTTTCAGTAAAGGACACGGTTGTGGATATCTTAGATGTTGTGGACCATACAGTCACTGTTAAAACCAATAACTCTGTCACTGTAATGCAAATACAGCAATGGGCAACATATAAAGGAATGGGTTTGGCTATGTTCCAATAAAACTTTATATGTAAAAGCAAGTCTTGGGCTAGATTTTGCCCTTGGGTTGTAGTTTGATCACTGTGGGTCTAAGGCAGTACTGAAAAAATCTGGGAATCTTTAAAAAACACTGGTGGTTCCCTTCTGTTCCCAGACACTCTGATTTAATTGACATAGCATGGATATTGGGCATGGATCTTTTTTAACACTATTGAGGTTATTCTATCTAATGTGTAGCAAAATTTCATAACATAGTAGAGTCACTACACAGAAGAAACAAGGGTAATTTATTTACTACTGGGAGTAGAATCCCTGTGCCAAATTGCATTGAGCTGTGGTGTCAGCAAGAAATAAACTTTTATTGTGAAAAGTCTTTGAGATTCTGAGTGGCTTGATACAGAATTTAAATTACCTTGACTAATACAGTAATTGGTAACAGAAATGACAGTATTGCCACAAAAAAAATAAATATGTGCTTTTAACTTCATGGTTGGTCAGCTAGGAAACTAATATCAGAGGCAGAACAGATGAGGGACCATATTATGTAGTACAAGAGCATTTGGTAAAATAGTGGATGCAATAATTTGTGAAGCAGATTCATTTCCTTAGACAAATGTAGCTCCAGGGGACATAGTTGGAAAGAAAGAGGTAGCAAGTACATCTTAACTTCTTTTGGCTGATATCGACAAGGGATAACAAGGAAGAGTTGAGTTCCATAAGAAAATTTTCAGTTTGGAAGCTTGAATGAAAAGGAATCAAAAGGATTCCAGAAATTTGCAGAATTGAGGGTTTAGGGTAAGCCATTACTTGTAGATCACAAACAGTGAACAATAAGAAGGAAAACAGCTGTAAATAGCAAGAGCCCAGTAAACAGTCACAATTAACCAAAGAGAAAGTGATTCATCCTTTCCTTGAGGATCATTTTGAAGGAGCTTCCCTTCTCTCTCAAGTTTATTGTTGCAGATAACTTCAGGTTTGCTGCCAATACATAAAGAGAGAACATGAGGCAGCCTGTGGGGAGGAAGAAAAGAAACACAGACGACTGAAGAACCGTGTCTGGGACATAATATTGGGTGTAGTCACTGGTACTTGGAACAGATTGGAATCAAAAAAGTCATAAGCCTATGATGTTTTTGAGGGAACAATTTTGCCAAGAAACCATAATCTGATCCAAAACCCTGCAAGTGCTTGGCAAACCTTAAAACAACCTTTGGCCTGAAAAAACTGCTGCAAAGTATGAGTAGCTCCCAATGAGGGCATTCCCCACACCCACTTCAAATGTGGCCAAGAGTGTAATGGATAGAAAAAAAAAATCTTTGAGTTGGGAGCCCAAAGCCACAGAGGATAATGCTTGAGGAAGTCTTGCTCAGAGAACAGAATCAGAGCATGTCCATGAACTTGCTTGATTTTTCATAGGGGACCTTCACAATGTCTTCCTAGAGGGACTTAAAAGTTACAGGAGTCTAGTAATTGCTATGCAACTTCCGTTTCCTTTCTGAAAAGGCATTCAGAGCACAATAACCCACGGAGCTAATGGTGGAGACTGTGCAGCAGCCAAGGATCTTCAGTTTTGACATGAATAAAATGACTTGGTGAGCCTTCGGTTTATTTTTCATGGGAAGATCTGTATATATTTTAAGCATAGGAAAAATAACAAAATACATATTAAGTGACCAAAGGTAAAGTCTGAGGTTGAAGCAGTATAATGTATCCCAAGAACATGTTCTGTTTTCCTCCAGGGAACAGAACTAAACTCAATTTTCATTGTACTTAACAACATGTAAGGAGTATGGGTAGGAATTATGAATGATACTTCTAGCCCTGGCTTCTAGAACCTTCACAATCCCTGTCCCATCCTCTGCACCTATATGTAATGTCTACAAAGGATAGTTCAAAGACCTTAAAGATGTCAGAGCTATTACGTAGAAGGTGCAAGGGTCCTTGAATGGCAGCTTTCAGAGGAGTCCTTCCCTACTGCCAAATTGCATAGACGGTGAGAAATAACATTCTGAGAAATAACATTCATACAGAGAGGAAGATTTAAATGTTGATAGAACAGCTAGACATCCTTATTGTTTAACACAGCAAAACTTTCTTCCAACCTTGAGCTCGTGAGAGACATTTTGGGGAGATCAGCTGAAGAGCTGTGAAGTACATCTGTTGCAAGTTAGAAACCTAGAAGATGACATATAGTCATGTCTGAGAAATCCAAAGCTGACTACAGACTCATAATGGCCTCAGAGAATAAAGAAAGGAAAAGAACTGCAGACTAACTGCTTTGGGTGAGAGCCTGGGGAGATTACTGCTTTGCCATGAATCTGCAGGCAAAAGTTTGTCAGTCCAAGGAATTTGTGGGTATTTCAAAAAAAAAATATGTCATCCAAATGAGATACATAACTAAGTGGATAATTGTTAGGTCCTGTTCAATAAATTTTTTTGGAGGAACAAGGAGAACTCAACACACAGAGACTGGTGGTATATTCATGAAGGTCCAAGGAATGAGGATAGCTCCCCAGAGATTTCCCAGACTAGAGCTGAAGAAGCACGGGATTAAGTTAATTATGGAAGAAGGGTGTCCAACAAAGAACTTTTAAACAGCACAGAAAAGTGCTTCCAAAGAAAAAAACACCTCATTTTAATCTTCTGCCAGGTATAGAGAGTAAGAAGTTCATCAGAAATGAGAAATGACCAATCTATTTTCCCTTGCACCATTTAACACAGAGAAAGGCTAACAGAAACTAGCTAAGGGAAGGTGCAGTATACTGTTCTGAGAAATTGAAATTATGCCATAGTTACATTTAGTCAGGGGTGGGCTGGGGTAGTGGTGGTGGCAAATATGTCGATTTTAAAAAAAATTTACTTTATGCTAATGCCTCAGTCCATCATGAGTTGCATGGGTCTCTGTTCATTATAGTTCATCCAGGCACATAGATTGATGGATATTCTGTTTTGATACACATTGAAAAACAAAAACATTACCATCATATAGGGCCTACATTGGACAGATCATGACTATTTCATGAGTCTTATTTATCTTGTCTTTAAAATGAAAATTAATGTAATGGTACAGGAGAAGGAATATTGCATCAACATTTATCAATCATATTGTAAGTAACATATGTGGGAGTGCCTATGTGTATCTCAGATTAGACAACTTTAATTATTTGTTTGTTTTCTCTACTATATTTCATTAAATACATCCTTTGCAAAGACCAAAGGACAATTCTAGATTTCATGTCAGGATCATTTTACTACCATTGCTACCCTCTGAGACTACATGCATCCCTACACCAGACTTTTTCTAACACCACACCCTGTTTACATCTGTTTGGAATTTTAATTTTAAGCTTCAATCACATGTATCTTTTTGCTTGAAAGTAAAATGATCACTAGAGGGGAGCAACTTCCAAATAGAGGAAACATGGTTTAGTCCATATATTTTCTCAATCTCATATCTCACCATGTCTTTAGCTGTGGTCTAGATGTTGACCCATGTTAACCACAAGAGCTCCTGACTAAGGTTCTTTTCAATGGATGCTGTTGTCTCCGAAACCCAACCCACTCTTCAAAGTTTAGACTGCACATTTCCTTTGCCTGCATTCTCACGCAGCATGACCATTGGCTGCAAACTCCCACTAGAGGGTGCTAATATCCTAGCTTTGGTTTTTATTGACGTCTGTGTGAATTAAAAATTTACTTTCTATATCAATAGACTTAGATCTCTGCACAAAACTCAGGTTGTGAGAATCATATACCTGTAAAGATTTTTGTAAAAAAGTATTCAGGGTGAATACTTGGAGGCTTAGTTATCTTGCTTAAAAATGCAGACCTGCCCTCTATAAATTCAGCAACTGACACCCTTCCATGGCCATGTGCAAACAGAATGCTATGTGTCTCTGTTCCAAGGGTAAGTTGGAAATTATTAGTAGTTTTTTCTTTCAGTGTATAGATCGATGTACATGTAAGAACCTACCAGCTCTCTGTAGCATCTACTTACTGCTCTACGAAAGGAGACAGCGAACATAGACTGAGGTCCTGGCCAAATGTCCCTAGAACAGGATATTCCTGTACATTTGATGACTTCTTCATTCTAACCTCTGTTCCTCACAGTCTGTCACAGTTATCTATAATGCCATTATTTGGCTAAGGCGTTAGACTCCGTTATAACAACAGCAACACCACCACCAATAAACAAACTCCACATAACCCTTTATATTTTACAAGGTATAAACAGGGAAAACGTTTTTCAATCCAGTGCATGGAGAAGAAATTGAGTCTCAAGAGCATAAACAAATCCCTAAAGGTCTACAAACCACTCAGTTAAAGTGTCAGAACCTAGATCCAGGTGTGGCAATATGCACCTGTAATCTCATCTAATTGGGAAACCGAGGCAGGAGGATAGGGAGAAGTCTGAGGGACAGCCTGGCCAAATTAGCAAGACCTCATCATCAAAAAAAGAAAAGCCATAATTTAACACCATGACTTTTTTTTTCCAGTACCAGGGATCAAACTCATGACCTTGCACTTGCCAGGCAGGCTCTTATTCCACTGAGCTAAATCTCCAGCCTGACACCATGACTTATGACAACAAGTATCGATTCAGTGTCACTACATGAGATTAAGAACTTGTAATACATCCTAAGCAGTTTATTATAATAACAAATCCTCTCCTGTTACTCCATCTTTTAAGAAATTCAGATTTTTTCTGAATTTCATCTTTCTCCAAATCGAGAGTCCCTGAAGGACAAAAACAACCCGGTCTCCCTCCCTTTCTCCTTTCATTCTAGTGCCCAACCCAGTAGTAAATGCTGTGAGAAGCAACAGAGAAGTCACTGTCTGTGTTCCATGTTGCTACAGAACACCAGAGCTGGAAGGCATCCTTGCAATTATCTCATCTAACCACCCCTTTTTACATCTATGGAAACCAAGCCAGGAAGGGGTGGAAATATTCCTATAGATGATGCCATGGAATATCTTAAATGACCTACTTTTCATTAAAGCTGTCTGCACCTTGGTATCCTTTGGTTTGGAAATTGTGTTGATGCCAAGTGCATTCTCTTTAAAATAGCAGCTAATTTAAGTTTTCCTGAGGTAACTACTCCTTCTCCATGCACACGTATCATAATCTTGGAGTGTTTAAACTTCTTACTGTGAAATGTCATCAGAGTTGAAATCTTCATGCTATAACTTTCTTACTTTAGGGTCTAAGGAAAAATGAGTTCATGAGTAATATGAAGGGTATTTGGCCTTTCCATCCTTTATCTGTGTCCTCCACCTTGGTTATTTCATATACATTTCTGCTATTGAAGTAATCTCAATACTGGATTTTGGTTTTCTTTCTCCTTGCCTGAATCTCCCATGGAGCACAACATCCTTCGGGAGGAGAACAAAATTGTAGACATCATTGTAACTTAAGAGCCTACTGTAGTTTTTGGCAAAGGATAGGTGATCAATAATTAATTGCTAAATTGAATTATGGTGCATCAAATTGGACCTGCACATTTAAAATCACCTCCCTGGACATGTATCTTTAGGATTTTAAAACCCAAATGGATGTAGAAAAGGCTGCTATTCACAGATATTTAAGGTTAAGATCTATTCTGATATTTAAGACTTAATGAGCATTTTCTTAATTCTGCCCTCAGTATCTTGAGACTCTCATGGGTCAGATGAGGGCAGATGAATTAAGGATTCAGCTACACAGAACCTGGATAATTTAGTAAATATTTATTGAGTTCTTTCCATGTGGAACAGTAAACAGTCAGGGATTGTAGAAACTACAAAATTCCTATGAGCAGCAAGTAGTCAGAGAACAGTACCTGCAGAAGGGTGTGCAGAAATAAATCTTGAATGGAGGTGGGGATTTGGAGAGGGCTGAGGGGTCCATCTGACAGGAAGGCATGGCACATGCTTTAGGGATTGTCCTGGTAAGTGAGCCTGCCTAGTCTCTGGCTTACAGGATTTAGAATTTGCCAGTTTTCAAAGTTGAAGGATTTTCAAATCCTTTACTTTAACTTCCCATTTTACAGTTGGAGGAACTGAGGCCCAGGGAGAGGAGGTGCACTGACCATGGCTCCCTAAAGAGTGAGTGACAGAGTACGGATCAGAGCCCAGGTCTTCTGACTTACAGCCCAGTGCTCTTTTCACCACAATTCTCGAATAATCCACTGTGCACCTGGTGATTCTTTTCTTTCAGAATCCAGTCAGTACTCAGTTTTCTCTGCATGGCAGGCAGCCAAGAACCTTGAACTTCTCCATGTTACCATTCTGCCCTCTACAGAATGGGATATTAAAGTATTCACTTGGGGATGGATCGCCGGGTTCCATCAATAAATGTTTGTGAATTGCTTTGAGCTATTTGGGCCAGAGGGACTCCAGAAATGGGAGACCCCAGTGGCTGTGGTGGTGGTATCTGAGCCTTTTTTGAGGTCTTGCCTTTACTCTGCAGAATTAAAGAGATGGTTTAAGTGATAAACTATTCCTTATGAGCTGTATTTGTGTTGAAAGCACAGCATGAGTTCCCTGCACGCTTCCTCTCGCGCAACCACAGCTATGCGCCAATCCTCCTGGGTTCAGAGATGGAACTTTGGTTAAATGCATGGAATTTATTCTTAGTCCTTTTCTTAATTACGACTTTATTTTTATTTCTCTGGTGTTCTCTAGAGGAGGGTTTAGGGAGGAGAGAAAAAGGAAGGAAGGCGGCAGGGAAATATGTTATAGTTCCAGGGCTTTTGTCTTATTTTGTTTTGTTTCTGAGCTGCTTGCTATCAGCAAAGTGGAGATTTAACGGATCTTGCAGAGATACAAAGCCCATTCCAATAAAGCCAAAGCTCAGAAGACATGTAACAAATATAATGAAAATATAACTTGAGGTAAGGACAATAATTATTTGACTAATGATTCCCCTAGGCTGATAGAAAAAGCCTGAACGTTTTATCCATCATTTAATTTAATAAACAAAGAGGGTGAACTTTCAGGGTAAGAGATCTGTGTAGTCTTTCTGTGGACGTTTCAGCAAATTGCTCTGCAGTAACCGACACCACTGCTTCTCTAGGCTGTTCACGCAGGCTTCCCTCCTGTGTCCAATATGTTGTTTCAAAACACTGAAAACTCCACTCACTCTCATAGTTCTCTTTTTCAAAATCCAAGCCAGAAAAATTTTCCCTGAATGCTTATGTCAATGTACTGGGCTAGTGAATATCATCCAGCACTGGTGGCTCCCTTAGAGCAGGTACATAACTTGCAGGTAAGTGTGTTCCAACTACCTTCTCTCTCTCCTCTTCTCCTCCTTTTGTGTCTTCTTTTCCTCTATTTTCTTTTTCTTTTCTCTATTCATTGTGATCATTGTGCTACACATTGCAGATTACAGAGGGAAGGAGTCAAAGAAGATGGCTTAGGAGGTAAATACCATTTTTGCAAGTACTTTCCTAGGTAGAGATAGGCTGAGGAAATTTGAACACATCTTGAAACTTCACAAGTTCCAGAGTCTTCACCCACAAAATGGAGAAAGTAATTCATTGATCAGCAGCTTCTCCTGGAAATGAACTGAGAGAGTGGATTGTAATTCCACAATGCAATCTAGAGTAAAGTGAGTGCTAGACATTTGTGAGTTTCTGCATGCCTCTATGTCATGGCCTCACATGGTAGGTCTCATGACTGCATGCACTGCTGTGGGAGCTTCAGTTCTGGGGACCCTCTCCCTACATGCTTCCAGTAAGCATTTCCTTTATCGACCTGTTTCTTTCATGAACTGCTCAGATCATGTGATCAGGGTATCAGGATGAGTTTTGAGAAGGTAGATGAAGGGGTAAGAGGAAACTAGGTTAGAAATCAGCTGATCCATTAACTAGCTGTATGACAGTGAACAAGGGACAAAAATATTTAAGCCCTAGTTTCCATTCCTACAAAACTAGGGAAAATATTTACCCATGATATCTGGTACACAGTAAACTTGGTTGTTATTAGTGTTACAAGATTGGCTCCCAGAGAGTAGATATTTGGATTCACAGGATTCAATGAGCAGGAGGGCAGCGTGAGCTGGTGGAGATGACACTGTCCTCGTGACTGAGCTGTGCTCTCACCTCTGTCCCTCACTTACAGCTAAATAGTGTTCCATGCACCCTTTAGGTCTGGTGAATGTGTCGGGCTTCCCAGTTCCATCTCCCTCCTCTTGTCTACCTGTCGGAGTGACCATCCTTTCTTCTGAGAGTGCTATTCTTTGTCAGGAGCAAAGTGCTTGGTGCTGTGAACATGGACACTGCTACTTCATTTTCCATGCCACAAAGTGAGCACCCAGAAGACACACACCGTGGGCTTCACCTCCCAACATTTTCTTGGCACAAGTTTATTCATTCAGTATTTATGCAATAAACATGGGGAAAAGAATGATCTATGATTCATAACTGAAGTGTCTTAGTATGGTGAGTTTTCTGCACTGCATGGGAGTCTGTGTGAACATCATCATAAGGAATGCATTGGGATGGGTTTGGGAAAAGGGTCTGTCCCCTTGGGGGCATTGAATAAGGTATTTTGGACAGTGGTTTTGAACACAAGTTGGTTCCATCACCCCGAATGCAGTAATAGCATCGATTAAGTAATATCATTGAATAAAGTGATAGCATTGATATTCAGATTCTGTTGAATTCTTAAGTAGCAAAAGGGATACCCACACTAAGGAAACAAAAACAAAGTCTTTTTCATCCCCCAAAATAGTTATCAAAGTTATCAAAGTGACTCACTGTTGCTGAATGCTGTCAAAGCATAAGCTGAAAGAAAAAAACCCTAGCTATATCTCAAATGTTCAGCAGCTGACTGTGTAGAGAAGTTGCAGTGTGTGCTGGTCACAAACAGTTTTCACAGAGTTAGAGTACTTACTTGAACCCTACTTGAACTAGGTGGTTGCTGGTACATTCACAGCTCAGAGAAAACTTCTGAAAGGCTTTGGGTTTCTCCCACTTCTTCTCATGGAGCAAGCCAAATTTTTTGTCTGTTTATCACTTTGTGGCCCAGCTGGACCCCAGAAGGATGGGGCTGTTGTGACCATGGAAAATAACACAGAAACACACAGACACCAAAAGGAAGCCAGAGATCTTCTGCAGGCTTAGATAAACATTTAGTCTCATAAATAAATACATTATCAGACCACACAAAGTACTTCCTACTCGGTCTCTTTCTCAGAAGTGACATCCAAATAACCTCTTTAATTTGCCCTTATTCATACAATCAAAACACTTTTTATTGATTATCTATTAGATGACTAACCCAAACTACATGCTCCAAGAAACACAGTGACATGACCCTTCGCTTCTTGTGAAGCATTAGAATTGTAGGCCTTGAGGCAAAATTCACAGATTTCAATCTGTAATGATATAAGCCATGACAAATACCATTGCATTTTATGTTGCATAGTGGTCTGCAAAGTAAAAGGTCTATGTACCATCATTGCTACCAATTTGCTGGACAAACGTGTGTTCATCCTTTCTTCTTATAAACAAGACAAATAAACAAATAAGACACTAACTACAGCTGACCAGGCACTGTGCTAGGCTTTAATGATATCTGAAATAAGTTATCTGATTTTTTTGTTGAATAGACAGTGAATACTCAATAAGTGAGGCACCATTCTAGGTGCTGGGGAAAGGGGAAAAAACTTTTTCCCTCTTTTCTAGGGGTCAGGATCCTTATCAGTACAGTGGTGCACATTGTGGGGAGAGAATAGCGGATTCTCTGGCCTTTGTTGTCCTTTCTGCCAAAAATAAGCTAAGTAGTGGATTTGTAGGATTTTATGGTTCATTCAATAAATGTCAGGTCAAGAAGACAAATTGTAATTTGTAATAATGGAATAAACCACTGGACTTCAAGTTGCAAGCTTTTGGAAGGGAATTCTCTGAGAGCCTCAAAGCCTAGTACTTACATGTCTATGCATTCCTTTAACAGTGCAAGTCAAGTCTGTTCATCTCTGGAAGCATATCTATCTCTTTACAGTTTACAAGACACTTCCATGAGGACAGTTTTATTTGTTCCACATAGCAAACTTATGACATCAGGGGTCTAAAATTCTCTGCTTAAAGATAACGAAACTGAGGACGCAGTGACCGAATTTGCTTACCAGTGTCTGTGAGGCACAGAACTGGGACACGAGCCCAGGTCTCTGAGTGCCCTCTGCAGCTTCTGAACAATAGCAGTGTTCATTCATTTGGGTGTCATACGCTGAAGTCTAGTCATGGCTTAAGCATTTTGTGAGGTCCTGGGAAAGTCATGCAGAATCAAGCAGCAATATCAGTGATTGGACAAGCAGATCCTCTCTTATTTCTGCTTAAAATTTACAATTACACTAATTTTTAGTTTACAAAGTAGTTTTACACAAAATACAGCATAAGGGACAATAGGACACAAGTTCCTTGAGACCATGCACCGAGTGAGATAAACCACCCTTGGGGAGGCACTCAATGAAGAGCTTCGATAACTTCATATCCATTCAACTAACACTACTAGCAACAGCGCACTGTGTATATTATTCTTATCTCCTGAGAATGAGGTACAGATACTGAGAGATGCAAAATCATACCTACAGTTAGAAGACCTAAAACTTAATTTTAGGATATTTGAGTCCCTATGTTGATGAATACTTTGTTATGACAATCCTTGAAAAATACTCCTTTCCAGGGCAGTATATATGGTGCCTAGGATTAAAGTTGATATTATAAGATGAGCATTTAGTACAGCATCTGATCTATAACAAATATTCCATAAATTCTTGTTCTTTTATTAACTTTGAACTAAGAGCAATGAAGGAGCAAATATGGAGTTATAAGGATGTATGTCACATATTATAGAGAAGGAAACTTCAACTAATTCAAAAGAAAATAAAACACAGAATATGCAAAGGGAAAAGAAAGGGATGAAATTGAAAGAGCATCTTGGGACCAAACTTTAAATGGCTGTCAAGCTAAGGGAAGAAGGTCTATCTTGATGTTACTATAATTAATTGGACATTTCATGTGTCATTACGAGGATGGACTGGAGATGCTGAGAAGTCAGACCAAAGTAGAGTAGCAATCACAAAACTCCTTCCTCCCAACTTGCCTTTAATGTCACTGACAATAAGAGTGCCTGATATCTAACTGTGAAAACTGAACAGCTTTGAGTTAAAGACACAAACCTTGATTCACTGTATAGATGGAAAAGAATATATACATATATCTACTGATGGATTAGCCTTTTTGGACTGTGGCCATGCTATGAAGGGTTTTCTAATCTATTCTGGGTTCTAATTGATTACGGCATTTGAAAAAATGTACAGCAAATTGCTCCGTTAATCAAGGTAAATCAAGCTGATGTCATAGATGCTAAATATATGTCTTTGCAGTAAGTCAATTTGCATGACTGAAGCTAAGGCCACTGTCAGTGTTTCCACTTGACATCACCTGCCTTCTCAAAAGGAGATTGTGGCTTATCTCAAAAAGCACTTAGTGGTGAATTTCCAAGTCTGGATTTCTGGGTTCTTCTTTTTACCACTAAGGAATGAATATTAGGAGATATCAAGATGACTTTTTTATATAGACTCAAAGGCAATGCGAAAGAGGTCATGCCAGAAGATCTAGGAAGAGAACGAAGGGAGTACCAAAGGGAATGACTGTAGAAAGCCTGAAGGATCCTGGCTTGCCATGCCTCCTGCCTAATGAGGGAATTAAGGGACAAGAGAACTTCGCTGTGATACAGGTCATACATCGTATGAAAGATGACTTAAAAGAACATGTAGTCATCCAAATGAGACCTCTGAATTGTAGAGATGGACAGAAATTTATCAGAAATCACAGTTAGCTAGTTTTAGAGCCAATATGAAAAATCAGGGTGGCCTAACTCTTCACGAAGAGCTCTTTGTACCTGATAGAAAACATTTTCTTATTTTTTCATCTTACCTTCCTTTCTCATTATCATCCTTAATGTTTATGATTGACTCTAATATTAACTATGCATCAATTTATATAATAAACAGTATTATAACAAGCATTTAAAGTTAGCATTACCTTTAATTGTTTTTTTATAAAATGATTAAATAAAGATGCAAAGAGTTAAAGTAATTTGACTAAAGAATCTCTTCAAATTAATATCAGTAGCAGGGATCCAACCTGGTCATATCAAACTAATACGTTTGTCATGCAGTCATCGTGTTATGTGTCATCATCCATTTTGCACCATGTTTGAATGCCTATTAAAATATGTCTTTTGGTACAGCATTATACACCTCAGATCCACTGGTTTAAAATCTTACAGTGATACTGACAGACATAAAGGATAATTCTCTTGCCAAAGTGAGGTAACTTATCAAAGACTATATGGCTAAATTTCAGAAGCACCATAGAACCCACTGATCTTTCTGAGAGTCTCTGCTAGGTTGAATATGGTAATTGAGACCAGAGACAAAACTCAGTTTATCCCTGAATGGCTGCTCCTTGATCCTAACTAAACTCATTTATCTCTCTGAGTCCTAGTTAGTACATTTGTTTCAGAATGATAGAGTCTCCCATGGTGTGGTATTTTTCTAAGAGAAAGATCAATAGCAACAGTAGCAATAACAATGGTAACACAAAAGCAGAGAGATAAAACCCAAGGTGATACATGCTGAGTGCATTCAAGAAGACACACGTGTCGAGTTTCTAAGATCACTAAAATGATGGGGGAAAAAAAGTTGGGGATGAAAAATGGGAATCAGAAAACTGATCTGCAGGTCAGCTTTGGAAGATCTTTCATGCTCCAGGTGATGTCCCATGAGGCCTAGATCAAAAGCAGAACGATGATGCAATCAGTTGTTTGTATACAGATGCTGCCTCCAAATCCTCACATGGGAACATCTGCAGGGGACAACCACTTAACAAATAAGCAGGCAATTAGGTAGCAGATCCATCTGTGCCAAGAGCAAAGGACCACCAGTGATGGTGAGACTGTAGGAGGAGGGAGAGGACCATGCTGGGAAAGATGCTCTTTGATTCACGTGAGAGGAAGATATCTGAAGCAGACTGGAGAGAAGCTCAGGGACAGATTTCAGCAGAGTAGTTGTTTGCTGCTTGCTTTGGGTTCTGTCTTCACAATTTTGGGTCCTGCCTGCACATTATAATTATCTGGAAATTTTAAAGATCATATTGCACAGCCTCTACCCCACCCCCAACGAGTCAGTGCAAGTCATTCAGGTTTGGGGAAATCTGCATTCATGTTCTTTTAAGGTTACTCTGGTAATTACAGTGTACAGCCAAGTTGACAAACATTGGTCAGGGGTCTCTGAGTAACACTGGGGTTGGTGGCGCAATGACAGTGGTCATTGTCAAGCAGTCATTTTTATCCCACTACGGTTCCCTTTGGAATAACCACAAATATGCATTTTGAGGATTTTTTGGTCTGTTTTTGTCTGTTTTTTATAGTGTTGAGGATATGATCCAGGGTCTCAAACATGCTAGGCAAGTGTTGTGAACTATACCCTCCAAGCCAACGTTTTGAATTTTTAAAATCTTCATTTCAGAGATTTAATGTCCAAGCAAAATTCACCTATCCTCTGAAATGAATCTACTATTTCTATCTTTGCAATGCTTAGACTTCAGACAGGTGAAATCTCTTCCATATTCCATTACCATATCTATTGTCTTACAGAATGGTTTCTTAGAATGTGAAAGTATAAATACGTATAGTTGAGGTTTTAGAACACAACCTGGCTTAATAGATGCTTAATACGTGGTTGAAATTCCATCTAATTCACACACACAAAAAAAAAAGGAAGTGTGGAAGAAAGACAGAGAGAAGAAAGGAGGAAAGGATGAAGGGAAGGAGGGAGGGACTAAGAAAGAAAAGGGGAAAAGATAACTAGTTTCACATGGGCATTTGTCCTTAATATTATAATTTTCATTAAATACCACAGACAATCTATAACCAAACTTTCAGCTATTAAGTCCCAGATGATCCCAAGTTTCTGTCTTTCTTTTAATTCATTGTACCAGGGTTCAGACTCTCAGCATCTCTCACCTGAGCTATTGGCACAGTGACTAGATGATGCTGGGACTTCCAGCTTCGTACCCCTGGTTCCACTCTTGGGTCTGTACAGTATATTTAGAGGAATTTGTAACCACCAAGTCTATCTATCTCTCTTCTTAAAAGTTTTCAAGGGACTTTCTGTCATCTACGGGAAAAGCATCAAACTCTTCCATGTAACATATGAGATGTATGACCTTGTTCCTGCTGACCCATTCACACTGACCATTACATAAATGCACCCCTCTACATTACCAAAGTTCACACTACAATGCCACCAGGTTTATATATATGTATATATATTTCCCTTGCATGTGTGTGGCTGCTTTATATATCACACTTCTTTTCTATACTGCTTGTTCATCTGTGAATGCCTTTCTAATCTGCATCCTTTACATGGCTAATATCCACTTATGAACTTCAATCCATAGCAGATGCTTAATCGTTTACTGAACGCTATTATGAACTTTGCTGCTAAGGAAGAAGGGCTTGCTCTCTCATTCCTTCTCAGGCTTTCACCCATGTGAGAAGATCAACACTTGGAGATCTACAGTCAAATTCTAATATTCAGTCAGTCTTTTGAGCAAGGCCAAGGTCTTGAAGGTGGTCCTCTGGGAAGCTTTTGCAGCAGGAATGAAGGCTTGCGTGAATAGGTCTATACCAGATTTCTTGCTGCTGAGCAAAACTGGCTCTGAGTAATGCTTCTGTGATCCTGACCACATCCTCTTCAATTGCCAGAAAAAAAAAAGAGGCTAGAGATAAACCATAGTTCAAGCCCCAAAACTTTGGGGAAGGTGACTTGCTTGCTGGGTCAGGGCCATATTTAAGAAAGGCTGCTTCAACTCTCCAGGGTACTGCATTAAACTGTGTGTTTCTGCTTTTATAAAAAATGGACTGTCAACAAGAAGTCAGAAAATATTAATGAGGCAGGCAAGAGATGCCCCCCAAAGAGTGAAGATTGCAAAAATCACTGAAAAAACACTCAGGAAGGTGATATTTCTGAAGAACTTGCCCTCTGTTTCTAGTGACTTTTATACACAGTTACTGCTGCTTCCCCCATCTGCATTGGAAACACCTAGATTCTATATTGCATTTCATAAAACTGAATATGATTTGAATTGGAAGGGATGTCAGTAATAATTCCAGGTCCAATCCCAGCCTTTTGTTTTTTCTGAAAGAAAGTAGGGGATTTTGATTTTATGGTTGCCCAACATTCAATGTCCTCTTCTTGACTGACTCTTCTTTTCCTTTGGGAGTTTGGAAGAGACAGAGTTCTATGGCAGCCCCTGAGATCCCTGCTCCCCAGTGTACAGTTTTGGTATAACACTTTCCCCTGAAGGGTGAACAAAGTGAGGGGAAAGAATTCTAACACTGCTCCCATAATTAGACCACTGATTTGCTGAGTACATTAATTTTAAGGGACATTGTTATGTGTTGACCTGGGCTGATCATATGAGCCCTTTAAAGAGAAGATGAAATGTCAGAAAGATACTTTCCTGTAGGTTTGAGAATAAAGAAAGTTATCCTATTATGACAGAAGGGACCGTATACCCATAACCTAAGGATGGCTTCTGTAATTTACCAGGAATTTAATTCTGCCTACAACTACGTGAACTTGGGAGAGGAATCTGAGCCTCAGGTGAGATTACAGTTGTGCTTGACCCTGGGTTTCAGCGCTGTGAGACACCGGATTGAAGAACACAGCTATATCATGCCCCAACTTCTACAGAAATTTTGAAACCATGAAATTGTATTACTTTAAGGAGTTAAGTTTGTGGGAATTTTTTAAATGGTGATAGCAAATGAATACAGTGCCTATTATTACACTAGTAATTATTTGAATAAAACTGTCTCACCCTCTTATTTAGGAAAGGTATATGCCTGTGGTCATTCCTCCTACTTACGATTATTAGGCCAAAGATAAGCATGTGATCCAATGTTCAACAACAAAAGTCTGATTTAAGACTTCTGTTGAATCTGCTAGGGAACGAAGTTGCTTTCTTTTTACTGCAATTAGAGCCAAGGACATTGAGCTCTGGATCTGATGTCAATCATACTGCCACCATGTGGATCTTGGTAATAAAGCAAACATAGAAGAGAACAGACTTGAGCAATGGGAAGAACAAACAAATATACACTTTTTTCCTAGATCAACCTGAGTTTAAAGGAAGGATTGTGTGTGGAATTATCAATGACCTAAATCTATGACTTCCATATTTCAGTTAAGATTTTTTGGGACCATATTTTTATCCCATGCAATTGGAAAAAAATAAGCTCTATTGGATACATAGGACAATTTTGGACCAGAGGAGGAATATGTTGACACAGTCTATGATTAATCAGTCACGACTACGGCACAAACAGATCCAGGTCTCCGGATACACAGTCAAAAGGAGTCATCATGGTCTAATTGCTATTCTGAGTACTTCTCTGGGAACCACAAAATATTAATTTCCCAAGAAGAGAACACAATGATAACAAAGGCAGTCACAGCAACAATTATGACTATAGATCACTAACTGTTTATTATGTGTCAAGATTTTTTATTATGAAATTTATCTATAGTATTTAATTTTATATTGCCATAAACCTTATGAATTCTGTATTTTAATCATTTCTATTTTAAAAATGACAAAAGCATAGTTCAGAAATATTTAATTGAGCACATATGTACTGCATTCAATTTCATAGTCTCATAAACCTTGTGAATTTATATTTTAATCATCTTTCTTTTAACAATCACAAATAAGAATCTCAGAAATATTTTTACTAACTTGAGCAAGATCGCATAGCTAGCAAATAAGCGGGCCAGATTTAATCCTTATCTGTCTGGCTCCAAAGTCTATTCTCTTAACTATCATGTTAAATGTTGCTAGGATAAAACAGAAACAAAACAAATCTAGGGGATGTTTCTTTATTACTTCAAAATTGCTGCAAATATATGTCATAAAAAACTTTTTTGATTAATAAGGATCCATGAAGACTGATGTGGACATCTCAGCCAGTCAGCAGTTCAATATTTAAAGATTTTAATTCCTAACAATGAACTATTAAAGTGTACATCTCTCATCTCTAATTTATTTTTAAAGGTATGCAGGAAGCATACTTGGAAAAAAACACAACTTGATATATGGAGTGAAAAAGACAAAGCAGCAATTGATATATGCATATTCAAGACCTAATTGTGTCCCCAATTTCCTGTGTGATGTTGGCAAATCACTGCTTTGGGCCACAAGTTTTGGCTGTATAAAATGGAGGAGTTTATAATAAAATTGATGAAGAAGTATTTATATGTAGAAAAATTTGTTCCTTTTTGCAGACGTTTTGGTGAGGCTTCAAATATTCTAATTATTTATTATTATTTATTGTCTAAGCCAATAAATTCTTCAGTTGGATCTCTTGATGAAGTCCTGGAATGTCCCTGATACTTCAGAACACTGAAATGCTGCTATGCTCAAAAAATAAAAAAAAATATATACTGGTAAATACTTCTCTGTTAAGACACATACAACATTGCACATGAGTTCATGAGTGCTTATTTAATATGTGTCACAGATGAGAAAATACAGCAGAAAAAGATTAAGTAACTTCTTCAAGGAACAAATGATAAAAAGGGGCCAAACTGACTCTAAAGTCTTCCTACCCAACCCGCCCGAATTTCTCCCCACCCAACTTCCTGCCCTGTAACAACTTCTCAAGTTTTAATTGTTGTATCTTTTTGTAAGCAACCTGAAGGACTTTTCGGATAAAGGCAGGGCACAAAGTCAGGCGGGGTAAATTATACAGGTTTCCAGAGATGACAAAGCACAATACTGCCTAAAGGGATAATGAGAGAGTTGTTTGTTTTTCAATAAACTCTTCTTTTTTGGCTTCCAGGTTCCCTTTGAATGGCTGCAGTACCTTCTTAAGAAAACAAGTTGACTTTATTTTTCAGAACCATTCTATTTTTTACACACAAAAAAATTGGAATGTGATACAGAGTGTTCCTACATACTCTATAACATTTATGGCAATAGATTATGGCAATAGATTGAGTATGATGTTAAATTGTCACAATTAATTATCCAATATCAATACTTTAATATTAGCAAGTACATTGTTTATTCAGTTTGCCTTCATTTTTACCTGATGTTCTCTTTCTGTTCTAAAATGTCAGTCTAGGTTGCCACATTATATCTAGCCACGTTTCCTTAGTGTCTTCTTAGTTGTTAGCTTTTCTCTGATTTCCCAGGTTTATAGTATTGACAGATTTGAAAGACATGGGCATTTTGTCAAATATCACTGCATTGAGATTAGACTGATGTTTTTCTCACGGGTAGATGGGATTATGTACTTGCAAAGGTAAAGAGTCGTTCACATGAAATAACCAATATGCACTATCAGTGTTGATATTCACTTTGATCCCTGGGTTCAGGAAAAATCATACACACTAAGACACATAGTTTCCACTTTCTCTGATTTTTCGCTCTGTATTTAGATGCTTTATTTGAGCATGGCTTTTCCACCAACCTACCCTTGGTCACTGAGAGACATGATCGTACTGAGAAGCATTCTGTGCCAGTGTAGTGACTGCGGGAAATTTCTGGGGTATGTGAAAAAGTCTGTTGACTTTCATGACATTTGCTTTCATTGCCTCTTTTGCTGTGACAGCATTAAGGCCAGAGACTACACTTTGAATTTGTTGAAAAACTAATGGTTTGAAGATGGATTCTGTTATCATACAGTATTTGTCTTGATGTATTTAGCTTATATATAATATGGAGTTTTCCATATCATTGCAATGACAGTATTTTAGTTTCTGTTTATGTCTGAATAATATTCCAGTGTGAGCATACTGATCCATTCACCCACTGATAGTCACTTAGGTTGATTTCATGTCTTGGCTATTGTGAACAATGGTATTGTGAATTAATAGGGAGTGCAGGTATTTTTTCAATATATTTATTTCATTTTCTTTGGATCTATACAGAGTTGTTGGGTTTACTGGATTATATTGTAGTTGTAGTTTTAATTTTTGATGATCTTCTATACTGTTTTCCATAGTGACTATAAAAGTAAGATTTATGAAAGCAAAGTATACTGGCGATTGCAAAGGATGGAGGGTTGGGAAAATTAGGAAACACTCATTGAGAGGCACAAAGCTTAAATTCAGATTCACAAGGAATAAATTCTAAGTCTCTAAAGTGAAACCTGGTGATTATTGGTTGTTAGCATAAAATTATAAAATAGTAATTTATGAGATGATTAATCCACTTGAAGATACTTTACATTGACCAAAAAGAAAACATTTCATTTTCAAAATCCATAGGTAGTCTTGCAGTGGGTGAAAATAGCCCACTTTAAAATAATATTATGCAAACAAATCTACCAGGAAGGAACTATTTATTACGATCATCACCATTAAAAGAAAGAGGGAACTGAAGCCCAAACAAGTTGAGTACATTGCCAGTGGGAGACCTAAGATTTGAACTCACTTTCCCTGACTGTTGAACTTATGCACAAAAATATGGGTTTGCAGCCATGCATGGCCATGTACTCTTTCTTTTTCTGGAGAAACTTTCCTTGGCTGATGTAGTTGTAGACCTGCTTCAAGTTTGACACAGAACTATGACTTTTAATGACTTTATCTATTCTTATCTGAAGTATGCCAGATCCTTTCTAGAAGAATAGAGTGGGAGAAATATTCCCTAAAAATGGAGTTCATGTTGTTCCTCTGAGAAAAGCTCACTTTATAGTCACACTGTGAGAGTTATTCCACATTTTTTTTACTTTTTTACTCCCTTTCTTTCTTTTTTTTTTTAAAGGGAAAGAGAGTCATAATTGCTGAGATTTATGCAGGAAATCTTTTCCCTAGAGAGCTCAAACAATTTTGCAGACTGTCTTGACTTCCCTAGCCACTCCTTGGGGTCCCTGCGAATTTCTGCTTCATGAAAGTAGGACTGCCCTGCCCAGCATTTTGGGGATAAAACATTCAACTATTTCTCAGATGTATCACATGCATAAGAGATGGGTGGGAGTGAGGGAGCTCCAGGTATTAGATCATCTGGTTTATCCCAACAAAAGGAGATTTTTCCCAGTTGGATACCTCAAATATTATAAATGGCTACTAACCTGAATAACTTCACATCTGTTGTGAGTCCAGTCTTGAGCAGCAAGTAAAACAGGTAAGGCCTTTTTTTTAATCCATGATAAACTTGCTAGTTGGGGGTAAGAAAAACTTGCATAACATCACACTGTATATGCTACTAAAATTTAATTTGTGCTAGAGTTTGTAGAGATACTTTGTGTCTATTATCTCGCCTTAGCTAGAAAGGTGGCTTGAGAGTGGAAATAAAGGAGGAGGAATGTGGAAAGATGGAAGAGGTTTCCCCTCCATCGTTTGTATTTTTGTAACCAGCGTTATCCCTATTTATCTTCCAACATAGCTCTCATTTCTTCCCCTGTACTTCCATTATAACTGAGGATTAAATCTACTCAGACAGTGGTGGAATTGGTTGCATTTTCTCTTTTATTGCATTTGTAGTGGGTGTATAACATGTCTTCATTAACTCTCCCTGACATTCAGAATAGCTAGGGATAGAAAAGGTCCTCAATCTAAAAGGAATAACAGTTCCTCCACTCTCCCATCTCCAATCCCAGGCCTCCCCTAGGGCATGTATTAATGACTAAAGATGAATGCTGGACCTTCATTCTCAGCAGGGGCCTTTAAATTGTTTTGCTCCATTGGGTCAGAAGATGGTGCTCCATCTTGTAAAGTGGTAAAGAAGTCTCAGTATCTTGGGGAAATGCAGCTAATAATACCCTCTATTACTAAGTGCCTACCATGTGTCTAACGTTATTGGATTCTTGTCATGAAATAACCTATATAACCCTGTCACCTACCCTAGAAGGCAAATTTTTTAAAGCTCGTTCACTGGATGAGAAAACTGTTCCCAACCTGGTGATGTTTCCAGTCCCCTAGGTTGCTCCCTGTAGTTAAAAACTGAGGAGGGGGTTGGTATATAGCACCTCAAAGTGATCTTGTACCCAGAAGACTTGTCTGCAATGTTACCATTGTTGACTCCTGGTAGTAGTTGAGAAGATGGTTCACAAATCCCTCTCAAGTATTAGTACTGATCAAAATTTCCTGGCTGCAAACAAGATGAAGTTGTTCATTTTGGATACTTTGTGGCCTTTCTCATTGGAAGTGAAAAAGCAGAGTTAGCATCCAAATGGGCTGGACGTGATTTTGTCCAAAATTGTCATCCTGCCTCTGTTCATGTTCCTTTCATCTAATTCTTGACCCATCTCATCTGAGCCAATATCAACATTCCGTATTTAAAGCTAAAGAGATACGTAGAGAAGGGCAATAAGTATCCATGGATTTTCTTGGCAGCACTGGTTTTAACTCTTGGTTCTATATGAATATATCAAGGAATCCTATATATCCTTCCATTCCCCATCACTTACTACCCCAATGCATATGTGCTTTCTGATGATTCTGAGGTGTTCTAAAGAAAAGTAAAACAAATACACAAAAGCACACAAAATATGTTTACTTTTGTCTTAGTGCTTTGCCTTTTACCGGCTCTCTTTTTTGTTTTGCCGCTGAAACAACTGGTCCAAATCTCTTAGATCAATGGCTTTTTGAAACATTTGAGAGGGTCTGTGTTAAGAACTGTTCAAAGTTTCCAGCAAAAACCCCAAATAAATTGAGAATTGAAATAATTTTCTAGATAGATCTACATTTACCCTTTTCTGAAGTCCTGTCTTATTTTATCGTTATTGTCTGCCTTAGAGACTAAAGAGGGTAAACAAATGAAGATCAACAGGTATAAACAGATAAAAATAGGGAATGTTTTATAATTTATCTATTTTGTCTTCTCACTTATTTTCTATGATTAAAAATAAATATGTTTCTTGTATAAAATTCAAATATTATACAAAGTATAGAATCTTTCTGACAAAACTTGGGCTGTACCAGGCCTTAGTTCACCCACCACAGAGTAAACTTTCTTGCAGTGTCATGTAGCCTTATCCTTAGAACACTGTGGTTTCTCATGAAAGGCGAATATAAGGTATGAAGTTTACTTTTGTTAATTTTATTTACCTAACTGTGCATTTCTTATAGGCAGAGATGAAAATCTTACTCTAGAATAGTGTCTAGCAGACAGAAGAGACTTGATAAACTTGTGTTTGCTATAACTGTTTGCCAGTTGATAGTCTACTGAGCTATCGTGGAGGACAGTATCAGCACTTAGAGCCAGATGCACCTGTGTTTGTGTCCCCATTCTGTCATGTGCTCATTCCATTACTTTAATTAAAAAGCTCAGTACCTCTATCTATGAAGTTGGGGCTCAGATTACTGCTTGATAGAGCTGCTGTTGGTCTCACATGAGGAAATATATGCTAATGTGTTTTGCAAAAAGCTTACTGAGGTATTCAAGTCATGATTTAGAAAAAAAGAGTTCTGCTTTAATTCGAGTCAAGTTTATTTAAATAAAAAGGCATTAACTGAGCATTTCCTCTATGCCAGAACAAGGAGCAAAGTAGAGAGTGTAAACTGTGTCAAGTGAAGCACATTATGATTGGGGTAAGCAAAAACTGCTTTTGAATCACAGAGGAAAAACGTTTTGCAGTGGCACTGGTACTGCAAGTGAAAAACAGAAAGGTGTGTGTTTGGAAGGACCATTCTAGGCAAGTAGAGGGAACAGCATGAGCAAATGCATGTAAGGAAATACCCATTTCCAACAGGATGGCAGGTACACACCCCTATGATGAACTAACGATTGCCCATATCATGTAATATTGAGCATAGCTTTGTAGAAGAAGCCAAAGATATTCTGTCTAGCATGTTTCCTTCCATCATGTGATAAAGCATAGACCTACTTGTGATAGCCCTGTGAGTATTGCTAGAGCTCAAATAAGAGAGATTACCTGACCAAGATTACACAGATAGCAGAGATCAGAGTCAGGATTATAACTATGACCTAGACCAAATTGCCCTGTCCAAGAAACTTTCTGCCTAACACATCTCCCCCCATCTGCCATGAATTGATGAGAGGAAGGGATGGTAATGCTTTTTCCTGCCATAAATCCCTCTTTTGTGGTGTGCTAGTGAAGGGCACTTGGGGTCTGAGCAGGATCTTTTGTTCCAAATGACTGAGTTAAGTCCATTGTAGTGGTGGAAGTGGGATCCCATGAAAACCAGTTAGTTGGTTGTAATTAATCACTGCAAGGCAGCAAGGCAGGGGACTGAGCTGTTAGAACAACCAAGAGCCTGAAATGTAGGAGCATTAGCAGCTTGCATTTGCAACTCAGTGTCTCTGAAGGAGACCGGAGCTTTGGAAAATTCAGAGTACAGCAAAGATTCTAAGGCTCCGGGAGCTCGGTCCTTTTGGATACCTCATCCCAAGGAGCTGTCCAAACCCCTGACATTTGTAGAATTGTCAGAGCTTTGAGCTGCCAGAGAAAGACCTTGTCTCAGAAGCCAAAATCATCAACAGAAAGGGAATTGAATGAGCAGGTTTTGCAGAGGCTGGAAGAAAAACGGTTTCGAAAATCTGTTTTGACTTTTGCAGACTCTGTCTTTTCCCTCTGGCCCTTAATTGAGTGAGGCTGGTGATATTTATTTACCTCTTAGACTAAGTCTGAGTCACCCCCTCCTGCTCATCAGATTGTTATGAGTATGCAGAGAAAAGGTGTTTATTGAGCAGTCTCACTCCATTTGAGGGTGGTAGAGGTGTTGGGATGTTATAGCTGTTCTCCCTAAGTGAATTCCAGAAAAGTCCTGAACCTAGCAACTGAGAAGGAAAACAACAGTCCATATGTAGCAACTTAGATTATTTAGCCTTTCTTTTGGTGGGAAAGAGTGGGGGGCTCTATTTGGATAGTAAATAAGTTAACAATGTTTCTTCAGTTCACTAGGATCCCTTTAAATTCATGCAAATAGGATACCTAGGAAGGTACAGCAAATGCTTGGCAGGTACCAGTTGCCCAGTACCTTATACCTTCTTTTAGCACCTTCTGATATTTGTCTTCTTTTTTCCTCCTCTCTTCTTTTTCTAGTAGCTTTTCTCTGATTCTATTTACTAACTCAGACAGAGTTCCAAAAAGCTTCTTTAGCCAAAGTTCATTATGAAAATAGTTTTCTTGGTACAGATGATGTGATGAATCTGATCAAGTCATATTTACTCCATGGCTTTTACTTGATTAATAAGAAATAACTTGTACTTGTACAGCACCATACACTTTACCAAATATCTTTGAATTCACTTCAAGTAGTCCTCACTTCTATTTTGTGAAGTATATAAATAAGTATTTTTTACTTCTATCACCCTAAAGCTAAGATCCAAGAGCAGCTATAAGCTAAATATTTCTCCAGTATTCTCCATGGCTACATTTCAAAGCTTTGTTGCTTTGAATTTTGGCTTAAAGTACACGCACCTACCTACTTGACAACACTACTGTGATATCTCACAGGTATTTTAAGTTTCTCATACCCAACACTGGTCTTCTCCTCTCCTGCTTCCTGCTTCCTCCTCTAGTTTTTCCTAGGAAATCTGGTTCACTGGAAAGTCCTTTACTCATCCAGTCTTCCAAGACACACACTCTTCTTTCCCACTGCAGCTCCATATTCAATCAAGTACCATGTCTTATCAATTCTCCCTACTATAATCTCATCTTACTACTTCCACTGCAAACATCCCACTCCACATTCTTACCCACCTTCTAGCCAATTGTCTAACGAGTTTGGTCCCATTTAGGCCATTCCTTATTAATACATCATGTGTTTCCTGTAACATGAAAGTCTGTTCAAAACACCTCTCTTTGTCCCCATGTGGTAAAACTTTCAGTGTTTGGTATTTGGTCCTATAGGGCAAATTCATACATTTAGTTATTTGTGATTTGTTTACTACACAAGTGATTCTTGTCTCGTTTTTCATTTGATACATATTCGAGCCCATTTTGTAACCCGTTCCTAGCTATAGGGCTCTACTTTTCAATCAGATTTAATTTTTTCCCCTAGTTTACCCATTCTTATTTCTAAGTTCCTCACTTTTTCTTTGGCTGACACCTGTTATATTTATAAGTTTAAA
The DNA here is from genome assembly GCA_004363535.1 of Dasyprocta punctata. NCBI lineage: Eukaryota > Metazoa > Chordata > Mammalia > Rodentia > Dasyproctidae > Dasyprocta > Dasyprocta punctata. Next base: position 27,302 of record RJWM01004126.1, read on the forward strand.
CATGGTTTTTCTAGGAAGTCTACTTGAAAACCACCCTTCCAACTTGTTGTTTCTAGGTTTTTCTTGTATTGTACTGCTTTTTTCTTCAAGTTTTATTTTCTTTGTGTGTTCCTTGAGTGCAAAGTTTATGTCTTATTTAACCTTATGCCATAGCAACTAATAGCAGTTTTTAATATTGGAAACCCTTGGGGATTAATGTATTGTAACATTAACTTGTCTGAAGTCCTCCAAGAGAAAGAACAGCTGCTACTCAAACCCAAATCTTGTTTCTTTAGGTCAAATGCTATCTGAAAGACAGAAATATCTAAGATCCTATATTGTAGGCATGGGATGAGATTCTTTCTTCTCTCGGTAAATAGATGTAAGATATACTTCCTTTAGAATATAAATGAAATGAAGTCAGTTTTTATGAAGAGTCTTTCTCTAGTTCTTACCCTCTCTCTATTATCTTGCTGATATCTTTCACATTTGTTCCCTTGAGGACCCACAATGACTTTGACTCTCTTGGAAAAGGAAAACATTCCTCCCAAATTTTGTGGCTCTTACATTTTCTGTCTTTCCTAGAAATTTAAAAAACCTTTAGATCTAACTAAACTGGCTCACTTTCACCTGCTCAGAGCAATACTCTTCTCGTAACATATTCCCAGCAATATGTACCTAACTAGAAATTTTTACATAACTAAAATTACTTTCATCATCTCTGAGACTACAGTTTCTACAAAGAACATCATTTCCAACAGTTTGGTATTAAATTTGAATATTATTGTGAAGAGGTTTCCCATTTCCTGAAGAAGGAAACTGAGGCTAGTGAGTGAAAAATATGTCTAAAGGAACTCATTAATCAAGCTATAAATTTGAACTCCAAATCTGTGACTCCTTTCTTCTTTTATTTGTCACTGGTTTTAAGAGTTCAGTAGATACTCAAGGTTGAAAGCCAGAAAAATGAATTCCATATACTGTATCTGGAGGCAGTTAGCACTGCAATAAACTTCTGACAGGCCTCAGAATTTGACTAAAATTTTCTGGAATGGATGTTCTTTTAGCTATGGAAACCAATAATATGGTTTCATTTGACCAATTTTTGCAGAACCAGTGCGGAATGTTCATTATTTCCATTATATTCATAATCTCTCCTCTCAAAGCAGAAAACAGAGACAGAAAGGAAGAAAAGAAGAAAAGAAAGGAAACAGAGACACAGACAGAGAGAGAGAGAGACAGAGGCAGAGAGACTGACACAGAGAGGGAGAAACAGAGAGGGAGAGAGAGAGAGAATAAAAAACAAAAACAGAGACAGAAAGAGAAAAAATGGCAGCAGGTAACTCCATGTACGCGCTTGGCCATGGTGAGTCGATGGAGTGGTTTAAATTTGTCAGTCGCTGGCACAGTTCTCTGGTGCCCCGCCTCTGAAGCATACTGCTATTGAATTTTAGATGAGAGTAAAAGTTGGTTTCTATGTAGGACTTCTCATATTTTTATGCCCTTGGGTGTTCCTGAATGGCACACAAGGACAGAAAGCAGTGCTGTGCATTTGACCCTACTGAAGGCCATTATGCTCTGAAGAAGGAATTACTCACTGCCTCCACGTTATGAGTCTGAACTCATCTAAAGCCTGGCTGTGCAGATGTAAATTTTGGGCTGCTGAAGGCTATAAAACATATCAGGAAAGAACATTGAGGCTATAAGGATTCTTCTTACTCATTTAGTCCAAATTAATCTTTTTATAAAGGACTAAGAGAAAGGGCAAAATAAGAAAGTGACATGTCCCAAGGTCACGCAGTGAGTTTTCCACAAAACAAGGGTGGATATCCCTCTTTCCAGTGAAGTTTTACTAATGATGGAAAACTTCATTGCTATAGAGTATCTTTGAGGTTGATCACAAAATCCCTGTGGACAGAGTAGAACTTGGTCCTTTCTCTTTCTTTGTGCTCCCTGCTAGATTATATCCTAGAAGGTCGTTGGTGGTAGCCTCTCATTTCTGTGAGCAGTGCCCACTGTCCACTCTTCCAGGGCCTTTCCATTCACTCTCTCCTTTCTTGATGGTGACTTTCCCCTGTTTTCTAGGATTTTCTTTATGAAGCAGCACCAGCTGTGTCACTTGAAAGACTTCATTTGTTCAAAAGCAGCAGCCCAAAACAATGTTCACATACTGATGCTTTCTCTGAGATCCCATTCCAAAATGGTAGAAAAGAGACATAAGGCAAAAAATAAACAGGGAGAACAAACACAAAATGGTCAATTATCAATCTATCTACAACTTCACAAGAACAACCAGTTGATGGCTAGGTCAAGTCATATACATCATGTATTCAAGTTCAGAAGAGGAGAAAAGGCAAGAAATTTGCTCTTCAGTCTCTCCCTTCTCCTGTATCTCATTACTCATAATGTTGTCTGAAAGAAGCAACTCATATTTTCAGTTAGTTTAATCCAACATCTTCTTTGGGCACTGAAGTAGGCGAGCACCCGTGGACTGTTAGTTCTCAGCTGAGTGCTGGAGTTGCTGGATACTTCTCACAGTGGGGGTGACAGAAGCTAGGCACTAGCCTTCGTCTAGTCAGTCAGGTATTAGCTGAGCTCACAGAAAGATCCAGAACATGTCAACCCACATCATCATCTTAAGGAGATCCAGATAAAATAATTGTAATAATAAATTTCAGAATGTCAAAGTCCATAACTTTAATAGAACCTTGAACAATCACTTTATATTTGAATCCTTTATATTATCAAAACAAATCAACTATATATAAACATTTATACCCTTCTGTTCCTGTTTATTTTATCTGTATCTCTCTTTTTCTTTCCTATATATTCTCATTTCTTTAGATTAAAATGCTTAACTTTAGTGATGTAAGTCGGATTGATACCCTGCCTTTCATTCCCCAAACTAAGAAAAAGGTTGAAGAGAAAGACTAAGGCTATGTTAGAGTATCTTAAAAATACAACTCTGTGACTTGAATCATATTATCCTCCGGTAAAGATTGGTGTTATATTTTGCTTTAAGTAATCCTCACCTTACCTACTTCAAAAAATAGCAGTGTGTGACTCCTGAGATTATCTGTTAAGAAAAGATACCAAAGTATATGCCAAAAAAGCTCCTTTTGGATCATTCAGGATGGTGAATGCCAGCTGCCATGTCATGAAGATTCTCAACTAGTCTCATGGAAAGGACCACGCAGAGAACCCTGAGGCCTCCTGCTAATGATGGGCGTTCATTCACCAGTTGTGTTAGCCAAGTACATAGATGGCAGACCCGCCAGTTCAGTGAAGTCTTTAGATGATTGCATCCCAGATGACATCTTGATTGGATCCTCATGAGAGATCCTGAGTCAGAACCCCTCATCTGAGATTCCCCTGATATTCTAACTCACAGAAACTGTGTGAGATAATGAATGTTTCATGTTTTAAGGCACTAATGGGGTAATTTGTTATAGAAAAACACATAAGTGATGAAAAAGGTGTATAACTAAACCTAGGGAAGTAGAAAGGGAACAAATCACATAGGGATGTATCAGTCCTGTGAAGATGTTAGAACTTCAGGAACAGCAATGAGTCACTAAGGGTTTTCAACAGGAATTGATGCCATAGACCTCTTGAGATCGGCCATGTCTTTCAGTCTCTCTTTTTACATGACACTGAACATAATGCTAAGCACTAGGCATAAGAAATGTAAATTTAATCTGGAGAATGATGGATTGTAGACTGTATAAGATTTCTCAGTAGCAGCAAGAATGGAGATTCTGGCTTTCAGACTAGGTAAAATTGATGGCGTATAGTTCCAACATGTTCCCACTCTCCAACAAACTCTCCTTTATGGGTGAATAAAGTGAAAAGCCTGCTGTCAAGCATGTTCAAGGCAGTGATTTTTACAATGTGGACGTGAGGAGAGAGGAGGAACATCTGCCTAACAGACCTATCATAATGTAACATGAGTTTTCCAAATATAGTTACATTCTTGGTGTAGGAGTAGTAGTAATGATCTGACCCCAAAATGTCAAAATATGTGAAATAAAAAAACTATAGCGTGACATGGTCTTAGAGTAATAGAAAGACTACAGAAGTACTTTAACATAACTGCCAACCTAATGCTGGATTTATCTGTTGAGAAATTAATAACAGTGCTGCAATTTATTAGCATTAATATAGAGTAGACACACTACCAAAACCTTTACTGACATGACGTCATTTATCCTTGAAGCACATCTGTCAGATAATATTATGATCACTTTTTAAAATAAATAAATAAATAACCAACCAAACCAGGTTTTAGAAAGCTAAGTCAGGGTTTCTCAAATGCTTGTGTCCATAAGAATGGACCACCAAGTTTTAAAATCTAGATTTTGACTCAGTAGTTGTGGGGGTGGAGCCAACATTTCTGCATTTCTAACAAGTTCCCTGTTGATGCCAGGATAGCCTTGGCATATAATCCAGAATTTCAAAATTGGAATGTAGCAGATATAAGGCCTCTTCTGTCTCAGCCCTGAGTACGTTCTTGAAATACTGCCAACCCCATTCTGCCTCACTGAGTGATGGTTACAGAGTCTCTCTTACCTGTTTCCATGTACCCAAAGTCCTCAACTTCATAGGACACTCTCCCTTTCCAATTTTGAATAGTTGTAAAGTGAAGTGTTCTTTCTTTACTGAGACAATTCCTGTTCTCATGGATCTCAAGTGGGTCACCTGCTGAGCTATTACTGAAGAAGCACATGTTTTACCACTCATGTTCCTGCTAAAGGCTCCACTTGGCAGGGACCCAAAGATAGGAGCAAGGGAGGATTTGGATCCACAACATGAATTACTGAATGGTAATATAAATTATGAATGACAGAGTCACAGTATTCTAGGTACTTTCTTACTGACTTGAGTCAGAAAGAAAGCAATAGCAATGTAGAAATACGGCAATGTATAATCAGGGCTGAGGATATAACTCAGTGGCTCAGCACCTATCTGGCAAGCACAAGGTCCTGAGTTTGATTTCCAATACAAAAAAAAATCTTATAATTAGGTCAACTTTCTTTTTCATGCTAATTCTAGTAACCAAAGGGAGATGATTTGAACATATTGATACATAAAGCATATCATATTAATTAGACACTTCTAAAAAGCTGGAACTACAGACAACCATGTCTGCTAGTGCTGCCATTCACACAGAATGACATAAAAAGGTTCTTAGGAGAATTTGACTTAGGGCTATTATGGGTTCAGTTCATGAGCTATGGGTGGTGAGAACAACTTCCCTGTAAATTTGTTGATTTTCCCCAAACGTAACACTTAAACTGAGTTAAACATCTTACAGGGAGCAGACTAACAGAAAAGGCATCAACCTTGGGGCCAAAAACTTGGGATCTTCTCTTAGCACGTGAGAGGCAGAGCCAGGAATGCTGATAGAGTAACACTGCTGCTCCTGGCCCTTTTGTGTCTTCCTTCCTCTCTGTGAGAATAGGAAAGTGCGGTTGAACAACTGGTTTTGTAGATTTCTTCCAGATCACAAATTCTAGGTGGTAACTTTGTAGAGTATAAGCAAAACCTTGCGTTCTAAAGGCAACAGACACCAACTATCTTAGAACCCAAAACCAAACTGCCAATTACTTTTCTTCGCTAGCAATAGCAATTGGGGGTAAAAAGTGCTAGAAAAAGAACAATGATGTTGACAGAGGATTGCAATGTGTTGCTCTCTTTTCCAGGGCAGGATGTATTTCTCTTGAAAACCAGTGGAGTTAAAAGATTCGTACACGGGTGGTGGCAATTTAGGCTGCCTTGACTCTCAGTTCAGAACGTTCTGAATTAATAGACACTTGGAAACCTCTCACCATTTCATATTCCTGACTCACAAATAGAAATTATGAGGCATTTGACATCCTGCTGATATTATATTGTTTCTTGATGTTCTTTGGGTAAATTTCTTTAAGTGTCTCTATCCTCGGCTGAGATGGTATCTCATAATTTTTTCCATCAATAATCCTTAGTGACTTGTAGAAGATGAGGCCCTAAAATGCTGCCATTTACCATAGGGAAACCAAGTTTCCATTTAGATGATAAACCACAAGAATTTTAGAAGCTATGGGCCAACTTTTATGGAGGTTTCTTGTTAATATTACTCATGATATATTTTCCTTTTATTACTCCAAAGGCATATTCCTTTCAGTGACTGGAAAGTGTGTGTATTGTCTGAGTTTAGCGTCTGTGGAGACAGAGACTCCAGAGAACGAAGCTTCTTGGGTGTGGATTCAGCACTAGAGAAGTACTCTGATTATAGAATTACGAGATCAAAAATGTAACAAAGCCAACTGATTTAACATTAGAGTTAATGGACAGGAGAGTAGAATGAAAGGAGGAGCTCATGTTTACTGAACACCAGTTTAGTGCCAGGCACAGGCTAGTTCTGTTACCCACGTCTACCCATTTGGTGCTCTGGGGAGGCCATTATTAACTCCATATTCCAAGGGAAGACATTAAATGAGACCACAAGAGTTTAAGTAACTTGCCCGAACCCAGATAATAAGTAGCAGAGAAGCAGCAGCTCTAACAGGTCTTTTGAGATGGGGACTCGAAACTCTTTCAACATTCCTGGCTCTGCCACTCATGTGCTAAGAGATGAGCCCAAGTTATCTCACCCAAGGGAGGTTCCAATTCTTCACCTAAAAAGAGCAAGTATAAGTCCTTCTAACATTTTCACTTGAATTGAGAAAAGTCTTTAGCAACAGAAAGGCATATGAAAAACTGCAAATATTGAAGTTATCAGCATCAACAGTATTATTATGGCATGCACTGAAAGAATAAATTAAACTTTAGAGTAGTGCTAAGGCAGAGAGCAGGAAAGAGAAGAAATACAATGCTGTCTCCTCCCTGAATTGTATACAGATATATATTTTGAATCTGTGGTCAGTAGGGTAACAATTTTGGCCTCTACCATGTGCTTCTTGTGTCATGGTCAAGGTGGATATTGGTAATATTCATGAATAAAATGTCTCCCTTGCTTCTTTTGTCCTCTCACCTGGGTCACTGTTTCTTTACTTTTTACTCTACCTTCTCAATGAATTTTTATAAAGCCCCTAGCATTTTCTTTCTCTGAGTTCATTCTTATGATGGAAGATGTAGGAAATAGAGGTTCGAAAAGAAGTAGTCAAGAGATTGAACTTATCTTTTCAGATTCACATAAATAAAGGGAACCCCCAGTAAGTCAAAATGTGGGGAAATGGATGAGCAATAGCTAGTTATCAAGAATCATCCAAATTTAGCTTTCAGAGGTGCCACTATTGAGTAGAATTGTGAATTCCTCAAAGCTAAATGAAATGGTTAAGGAGACCCCTTCGAGCTCACATAGTGTCCTTGGCCCCTTTTGCAAATGGGAAAACTGAAACACAGAGAAAAATACTTCTGCCAACAAAGTCGAAGCGAAAGTTCATCCACTGTCCATCTCTTTCTGATACCTCTGATGTCTCAGGTCCTAGGTCATCTTCTGCTTGGAGGTACACCACAGTGACCTCAGGAATTTTAAATCATCACTTTTGTTTTTGCACTGTTTTACTCCCAAGACCCTGACTTAGTAGGTTCAAAGGATGCTCATCAATTTCACTATCATTATCTGCTTTCACAGTCTTACAATGTTACTCCAAAACAGGTTCCTCTGAGTTTTCAGTCCTAAATTTTGACTCTGGAACATTCACCAATAAGAACAACCTTAAGCTAACTCAACTTCCCCACTCCAAAATGTGTTCTACACATAAAAACCTACCATCTGTGTTTGTTTACATGGACACTCACACATGCATGTATCTTCCACAAAAACATGTTAGCAATAAGTAATTGGCTTGTTTTTCAACTTTGGGCAAGTGTTCCATATTTTGGGCCTTCACTTTAAAATCTTACACATGAGGGAGTTTGGTTAGATTATCCCTAAATCTTTTTCTTAGCATAGGGTGCTTCTGAGTTGGTTGCTGTATTCGTGATTATCCATTCCTCACGTCCTTGCCTTTGGTTGTCGAATACAAAACCAAGTTGCCCACCAAAAGGAATGTAACCAAGTAGTTATGGAAGTGTATTTCAGAAAGTCTTGAATTTGGTAGAATTGTAATAATTTCTTTTTTCATTTCTCTTTCTTTTAGTAATTTTTAAGTCCAAAGGTCAGATGCTTTTGAGAAACAAAAAAATAAGTAATAAATAAATCTAACGAATTACTGTTGCGATGTATTTGGAAATTTTTATACTTTCACTGGTGGTGATCCTCATACCACCCCTTTTCTGGAGATCAAAAGCTCCTTTTTTTGAGCCAAGGGAAAAATCAGGTTTTAGAAATTGCCACACTTTCCCCACCCTTCCTCAGAATAGGCAGCAACTTCGGCTTCTTGGATCTTAGCAATTGCATTCCCGCTTTGTCCCTGAGGTGGTCCATGGGAGGACCCAGGCCATTGTCTGTGGCTCCAACCTTTGTAAGGTTCTTGAGAATGGGGCTGCTAAGGCAGACATGAGGCTGGCTTTTAAGTTTTCCCGCCTCAAAAACTCTTTTGAGGAGTTTTGTGTGGTTACTTGTGGGGGTCAGGCTTCTGATCTGACCCCTCTCATCTCTGGGTAATTAGGGCATGCAGAATAACACCTCCTCCCTAGCTAATTGGCTCTCTCAATGAACCTTTCAGAGAGGAAGTTTGTCTGTGACTCACTTGCCCTCTGCAGTAAGCTTCAGGCCCCAACACATTCAACTCTGTCTATGTGATGGAATGGAGACTTAGGAAGTGATTAGAACAGGGATCAAACAACCTCCTGATTGCCCCATTAGGAGTGGGGCCCATTAACTCTTTGAGAGCTGTTTGCCACCAGAGTAGGAAATTGATTGCAACTGAAGACAATTTCACAGACTCGATGATGCTACATTTTTAAATAACTCATTCCCAGAAAGCATGATAACTCCTGGGCTCTAGCCAGAAATCAATTAGCATGGTATAAAAACAGCACTATATAGCTTCTTATTAAAACCTTGAGAGAAGACATAAAGATCCCAGGGAAAACAATTAGGGTAGAAAATACTGAATTTTATAAGCCATAGTACAGTGATAGCATGATTTAAGATTTCAGGAGGCAATAGATATTCTGTACTGTGACTCTCATTGTGACCACATGATGCTCTATGTAACTTTGTATAGTTTAATTCAGCAAAGCAAGTGTGAATCTCTCTGAAGCACACCAGATAGAAGACCACCCTAGACACAAACCTCATAGACTGTCCTCAAATCAGGACACTCCATCTGTAAATGGCCGCATTATGTTTCCTGCTGGAAAATGTAAGAGGAATTCTTAGCTACCTCTTGTACAGACATTTTAGGTCCTGACTTTGTAGGTCATCTCTTGTTTTTCATGAATGATTTACTCCCTGGCTAATGCTCATGTCTGTCACAGACTGTAACTTGAATCTTCCCTGACAGGTTGTGACTTTTAGGACTTCTTAAGTGGTGACTTGGGCTAGCAAGAAACACCAAATGTTAAAAACACAGACAAACACCAGTCTGTTAATACTGCTTGCTTTCAGCATGGTGGGGAAGGGCAACATCAGAAGGTGGAAGAAAACTACTTCCTTCTTATGTAACTCTGACTAACTACTACATTGGGCAATGTAATAAATTTTTAATTTAAAAAATGTACACAAAATTTAAAACAGAAAACATATGCTTACATGTTTTTTATAAAGACAACATTTATGTTGGCTTCTATTTGTCTTGAATTTTTTACTCAGTCCATTTCATGTCACATAGATTAATAAGTGTATAATTTTCCTAGGGTTAAAAACTTACATTTAAGGGTTCATATAGGCCAACTTATTTTTGTATTATTCTCAGTTCTACTACTTCCTGACTTGTTAGTTTGCAGCAAATTATTCAATTCCATCAAAGATTCCAGATCTCCATTTAAGAATATTGATAATACAAATAAATAACTTAGGGTTTTGCCACAGGGAGTAAACAAAACGTGTAGATTGTTCACATGGCACTGAACAGCAGATAATGACTTTGAGGATGGATCTAATACTGATGTTATTGTAAAAGTTGAGAAAGTTGTGGAAATCAAAATCACACAACATAAAAGAAGTCCAGACTCTCGGCCCTCTGACTGTCACCTTACTGTTTGCTCAGGAGGCCTGGTGGTCCCATTATTGATCCTTACAGAGACCTCAGAGGTTGGACAGAGTGTATATGCTTTATTATCCCCATTTTATACCAGAGATGAAAGAACATTCTAACACTGCCTTGAGTACTCCAGAATTCTCTTCACAGCCTAACTGGTAAAAACTGAAAACAGAATGGCAACTTTAGATTTTCACACATGATTTTCTCATCTAGGAGTGGGTATTGTTGTGACTTTTCTCAATGTGAGATTTTAACAAACTGGACCTGCTGGGGAGAGTGGTTTGATCTTTCTTTAGATCATCAACTCCTTAAGGGCATATATGTTACTTACCTATTTATAGTGCTTTTGAATGGTCAATAATAGCAGCTTATATGTTGAAAATATTTAAGAAGAATAAATCTTCAAAAAGAATACAAATAATTTTCCCCTTTAGATGTTAATAATGAGACAATCATTCTTACCAATGTGTGCTTTGAGTGGGACATAATACAGAATCAGTAAATGCTTGATGAATGAATTCTAGCTATTATTTGAAAGTCTTTTAAAGAAATATGAAGGAATCAAAGAACCCCCACTTTATACTGGTGGCAAGGCACATAATGTCCCAAAGAGAAGGGTCAGACTTTCAATCTTTTGGATGCAAAAAGAGAAATAGAGAAAGTTGTGGAGGGGAAAGGAAGAGAAAAGAAGCGAGAAAAGAGGAAAGGAGAAGAAAGAGGAGAGAAAGAATCTTAAAAGTGCATGCAAGGAGTTGAAATGCAATTGAGTCAGGCTTGGAAAAGAAAAAAGACACATGACTTTCTGAATTGACAATTTTATTTTCAGACCTCACTATGAATTTATGCAGATTTAACGTGTATGCAATATACACCCCAATTTCCTAGACTTTCTCCCCCTACAAACACACACACATGTTATCTTAATGCATGCATACTTTAGGGACAGTGTCTACTGGAAAACTTTTTAATTTCACATTCTGCACATTCAGGTCCTTTGCTCAAAGGAAAGATTAGAACCTGAACTGTCATAGTCCTTTTCCATACCCACCGTGTGGACTGCCTGCCTTTCCTGACATGGAGAGCTCTATGCTGCAAAAGGTAAAGCCACAGTCCCAAGACCAGATTCTTCTTAGTCCTTTGAATTCTTCTTTCAAGTTCCTTATGGACTTGAATCAATTTTGTCCTCTTCCTGACAGCTTCAGTTTTGTGTTTGTGAAAAGAAGAATTCAGATTTCTAAAAATAAATCTATTTAAATTTTGTTTTGTTCTGAAATCCTGTTGTATTTGTTTCTGTGACTAAACAAGCCCAACCCCTATAAGGAAGATGCCCTGTGGACTGGCAGCTACTGTGTACTGAGTGCTCATTGTTAAGGTTCATACTAAGGGCTTTCAGGGCAATATTTCATTTACTTCATGCAGCAAATCTGAATTGCTCTCCCATTTCATAAACAAGACCCAGGAGTTTAGAGAAATGAAGTTTCCCCCATGCTCCTTTATTGTGATTCTTAGGATGGCCCTTCTTATTGCTTGATAAGATCTTAATAGGCATGAAATCTACACAGAAAACAGCTGACTGCATTTTTTCTCTCAAGTTTTCAATGGCACCATACCTAGTAACATAAATAACAATGATGTAGAGCACATTTTTCCATTTCTTTTCACTTGAGAAACTGCCAAATAAAAAGTATATGGAACAGGGAGTAGGAGAAATGGATTTCATTCTTTCTTTCTGTAAGTCACTCTGTGTCCTTAAGAAATGTTTTTCTTTTTTTGGAATCAGTTACCTCAGCTATCTCTGAGGGAGGACAGAGTGGCATATGGCTTTGATCTGAGGCATTGTGTTACATGAGAGAATAGAAAATATCTAGTGTTAAATTGGAGTCATTGGCCCCTCCTTTTCTAGTAGATATGTGTCTTCTTTGCAAGTTATTTAACCTACGTAAACTTCAGATATTCTAGCTATGAAATGGTAATAACACGATTTCATTCCAGGCAGGATTGATTGAGCTAGTCATGCACAGGGATTATAGCGCATGGGATCTGGTGAAGCACTAATTAGCTATCATTTGCTTCCTCTGGATGAAACAACTGGGAAATGACATGTGCAAACCACATGACTTCTAAGAAGTCTCCCTGAAGTCTTCAAATGGGTTTTCTGTGGAAATTTACTAGAGAAGGACATTCCTTGAAGAGGGCTCAGAATAAACAAAAGACAGAAATAAGAGAGCAAGTTGTACTTGGGAAATACAGGATATTGTAGAGTTAGATATTTGGACATGGGTTAATAGAGTTGGGTCAGAGTTTAGCGAGAAAAGAGGATGAGAAAGACGCAGAAAAGAACCAGAGTGCCCAAAGTTGCAAGTTATGAAGGGAGGGGTAAATCATGAGGCCAGTGGGCACTTTTGAAGGACTGCAATTATGTGTATTAGTCAAGGCATCTTTCATTTCGCACCCATACAAAGTACTTGGTTTCTTTGGAATGATCCCAGTATCTTTAGCAACCAACATATCCTTTGGGACCAACTTAATATACATTTCTTCCCGTCTAAATTTTATGTTTTTTACGTTTTTCTGATCTACATTTTGCCCCCAATAAATCTGGCCCATCAGTCCTTGCAACTCACCCTGAATGTGGGGCTGTTTTGATATTTCCTCTGCCAGATAAATTTGTCCACTGCACTTAATCTCAGTCTTGTGAAAAGTCTCAGGAACATAGGCAAAATGTAGACAATTTTTTTTACATAGTGTAACACACACAGTGTTTCATGAAACTGTCAGTGGAGTCATTCCCAACTGTAACTTCCCAAACCTGGGCTTTACTGTTTGTCTTCCTACCAGCATTCTGGTCTTCTGATCTTAGTTCAGGATCACCAGCCAGGCTCTCCTTACAGCATTCTAGAACTTCTCTACCTCTCATTTCCAAACCTTTCCAAACTCCTCGCTTAAGTCCGGTCCAAAGGATTCTAAACCACATGGCTACATACAGTCTCAACAATGACTCATCTTCTCCATTATCAATTTTCTGTATTAGCTTCCTTGTCCCTGAGTTACAACATCCAACACTCACAATTTAAAGAAGTTTTACTTGCTCATGTTTTCAGCTCACATTAAGCTGGCTCTAGAGTAAACATCATGGTGGGAGGACTTGGCAGAACAAAGCTACTTAGCTCATAGAGGCTGAGAAACAGAGAAGGGGGAGAGTGGCAGAGGGCAAGGAGTAAGGGACCATACACAGACCCAAAGCCTTGCTTCTATGACCCACAAGATGCACCTAGAAGTGTGTTTCACCAGTCCCTGGGGCAGATATCAAAACCAGTCAAGTTGAAATTCCATTCTTATTTCCACAGTGGAATTCCATTCTTATTTCCACTAGAATGTAAACTTAACAAAATGATAACTTGGCTTTGTTCACTTGATATCCCCAATATTCAAAGATGTGCCAAGAAGATTGATACATATTTGTTCTAAAAAATGAATGCCTGGATGAATAAACTGGTAAAAAGACAACAAAAATAAACAGTGTAATTCTAGAATGGACAAGCTACATGTTTGCAAAGCCTGATCTAGCCTTTCAAATTATTGTTAATCACTGTGTACACACATGCATATATGATCTGACCAGAATCACTGTTTAGGCTCTGCTTTTTGACATTCTAGGGTTTATCTAGCTTGCGTGTCCAAACCTTCTCAAACTCCTCCCACAAACAAGTTCCATTGGCTTCAAAAGCATATTGTTAGGTATAGTCACAGCAATGGCCCAAATCTCAATATCATTATTTTTGGATTAGTCATATTTCCCATCGCTGGACATAATAGCAAGTGCATTATAATTTAAATGAAAAAAGACTTAATTGGCTCTCATTTTCAGTCTGTAATTGTCTGTCTCCAAGGCAGAAACATCATGGAGATAGAACACGGGGAGAAAAAAGCTGCTCAGCTTACAAAGGAAGGAAAAAAGTACGCAGAAGAACTGGCTGGAAAATATATATGGTACCCAAGGTCATGCCTCCATGACCCACTCAGACACACCCAGTGTGCATACTAATCTACTAAGCATTTCTTAAACCAATGATGTTATCGAAGTAAGAAATGGTTTATATGTACTTATTTTTACAGAGAAGACTCTCAGATGATGGGCTGGTTTCATTTAGATTTATGAGTGAAGGTTTATTTTATTTAGAATGTAGGTTGATTGGGGAGGTTGGGACTGAATAAAGTGTTGAAGTGTTTTGGGGGATCTCCCAAAACCACTTTTTGGCACTAATGGGACTCAGAAGAGATGCTGAAAGCTGAAAGTGGGCATGACAATGTTCACGTAGAGGGCCAGTTTGAGATCACAAGGGCAGGATTTCTCTAGCTCTGCATCTTCCTGACCACCATCATTTGGTACAGAAATCTGACCATTGAAACCTTTGTCCACCAGGATTTCTCTTTGGACCCTAGGCCCAGCACAACATAAAGAACAAGGAACTTGCTTGCAGAAGGAGAACAGACATGCCAGGTGGGAGTTTCTCAAATTCTCTTCCTTCTCCACCCCCTGATTTCAGGAATGTACAGAGAACCACTGTGGTTTGGATGTGAGACTTGGAACTCAGCAGCCAAATGAAGTCAGGCTGACCGTCTGTTCTAAATTTAACTCCTTAACCACGTTTGGACACAGTACCTTGTCTGAGGTTGTTTTCTACACCAAATGTATAATGTTAGGGCGTGCCAGAGAGGAATGCGGGTGATGATGGCAAAGGGCCTAGAAGAAAATATGAGCAGCCCCTACAGCCAATCTGATTAGCACAATAAACTCCTAACTCTACTCACCACCCCAAAACCTCACATGGTCAACGCTGAGTGACTACAGACAAGCTGCCGTCTTTAAACAGAATTTAACAAAATTACCATTTCAGAGTCTGTGTATAAGCATGATTCAGTACTGCTTTGCTTAACTTCCTTTAGAAGCATAAAATTTGGAAAATATTAATAATTGCTATTTTAGGCATTCCCCATATAAGTATGGGACTAAGCACTCTCTACGTTATCTCATTTTAGATTTGCAACTAACCTATGAATTAAATACTAACCTTGACTTTCTTCTAAAGACAGGGAAAAATAGACCTGGAATAATTAAATAGCTTTCCCAAAGTCTTGCAACTAGTAGGTAAAAGAGTCTAGAGCTGAATTTAATATTATGTCAAACTGGACAATACAAGATAGATTCCTAAATACAGAGAAGTGCCTCAATGAATCATCCGAGTCGCTCTGCTACCCATTCAGAAGTAAGATGTTCTCATCCAAATACAGACCTTGGGAAGAGGACCAGAGAAGAAGGCTAATGCATCCCATAGGAAGGGGACAGAAGACCAGATCTTGGAACCAAGATGTTTATCTTCAAAAAAAGACAGAACATGCTAATATCTCTGAAAATGCTAATATCTCTGCATATTTTGTACCAGTTTAATAATCTTAATGAAAATTTGCCAAAATGGAAGTTTCCATATATCTCTCACTCAGTCTCCCCTGATGTTAACATCTCACATAATGAAATAATCAGAACCAGGAAATTAATGTCAATAAAACATCATTAATTAAATTCTGAAATTTCACCAATTTTTCCATTCATTTTCATTTTTTCTGCTCCAGGATCATATTCAGTATTCTATACTTTCTTAGGATGCAATTTCTCCTTAGTTTTTTTATACAGTCTACAGGAGTTCTTCCATCATTCCTTGTCTTTCACGACCTTGGCACATTTTTTAGGAATTTGTTAATTTTATTGCAACATTTTAGATACATGCAATGATCATATTCATCACAGAGAGCTTGTACCTGTATATATGATATAATTTAATTCTTTTTTCCCATTCCCCTACCCTATCTTCAATCCCCCTCCCCCTATTTACAAAAGATTTGTTTCCATTTTTTCTTCTTTTCTCATTTTTTTCTTTTCCCTTTCTTCCTTTCCCTCACCCCTCCATGGTTCCCCTTCCATTATGAATATTTTCTTCCTATTTCACAGTATCTATTTTACATTTTGTTTCTTTTTTACACTTTTGGTTTCTCACACCAGATACACAGTACAGTATTTGCACATGTGTCCAATTTATTTCACTTAAAAGTGTGTTCTGAAAGTGCATATACTCAGCTAAAAATCTCTCAAGGTTATCCTTCTTTAGGGCAGAGTAGTACTCCATTGTATAAAAATACTACATCCTTATTCATTCATCAGTTAATGGGTATTTGGGCTGCTTCCTATTGCAAATATTTACCTATTACAAACTGTGCTGCTATAAACATGGGAGAATATATATCTCTGTGGTATGATGCTTTTAACTGTTTCAGAAAGATATCAAGGAGACTAGCTGGATCAAATGACCCTTTAGTTTTAGGTTTTTGAGGAACCTCCACACTGATTTCCAGACAGATTCCACCTGCTACACTCCCATCAACAGTGGAAAAGGGTTCCTTTTTCTCCACAGTCCTTCCAGCATTTATTATTAGTTGATTTCTTGATAATAGCCATTCTTTCTAGAGTGAGATGGAATCTCATCATTTTAATTTGCATGTCTCAAATGGCCAGTGATGTTGAATATTTTTTCATATATCTATTTGCCATTTCTATTTCTTCCTTTGAGAAATGTCTATTCATTACAGGCACCCATTGCTAGACTGGGTCTTTAAATGAGACAGATCTATTTTTTTGAGTTAATTATATACTCTAGATATTAATCCTTTGTCTGTGGAACAGCTGGCAAAATTTTTCCCCCACTCTGTAGGAATTAATGTATTGCTGTTTTTCTTTGCTGTGCAAAAAAGCTTTTTAATAAGATGAGATTCCAGTTGTTGATTCTTTGTTATTTCCTGTGTGATCAGGGTTTTGTTCATGAAGTCTTTGCCTATACCTATTTCCTGAAGAGTTCTACTTATTCGCTCTTCCAGAAGATTTAGTGTTTCTGTTTTAATATTTAGATTTTTGATCCATTTTTATTTTAGTTTACTCCACCATGAGAGACATGGGTCTAGTTTTAGTCTTTGGCATGTGGAAATCCAGTTTTTCCAGCACCATTTATTAAAGAGGTTTTCTTCCAGTAAATGTGTTTGGTCCTGTTGTCAAAGATAAAGTGACTGAGTGTGTTTTAAGTTGTGTCTGCATCTTCTAATCTGTTCCACTGACCCTTGGGTCTGTTTTTTTTTTTTTTTTCCAGTACCATAATGCTTTTATCACAGTAGCTCTGTAGTGTACTTTCAAATCAGGATTGTGATACCCCCTGTATTACTTTTATCATTCAGAATTATTTTTGCTATTTTAAGTCTCTTTTGACTTCAAATGAATTTTAAGAATGTTTTCTTTAGCTCTGTGGGGAATGCTAATGGAATTTAGATTGGGATTTCATTAAATCTGTATAACAATTTTGGGAGCATGGCCATTTTCACTGTTGGTTCTTCCTGTCAGACAGCAAGGGATATTTTTCTGTTTTATGATATCCTTTTCAATCTCTTTATTCAGAGTATTGTAGTTTTCAATGAAAATATATTTTACTTCCTTTGTTAGATTGATTCCTAGATACTTCATTTTTTATGCTGTTGTGAAAAGTGTTGTTTCCCTAATTTGTCTCTCGGTGAGTATGCAATTTGTATACAGGAATGTTATTGATTTTTGAGTGTTGACCTTGCATCCAACTACAGGATTGAATTTGCTTATCAAATCTAGAAGTCTTTTGGTGGAGTTTTTGAAGTCTTCTGTGTAGAATATCATGTAATCTGCAAATAAAGATAATTTAACTTCTTCCTTTTCTCCCTTTGTTCCTTTTATTTATCTCTTGTCTGGCTAATATCTGATTGATTGGTATATGATCTGGCTAATATTTCCAGAAGTATATTAAACAGGATTGGTGATAGTGGACATCCTTGTCTTATTCCTGATTTTAGAGTGAAAGTTTTTAATTTATGTCCATTCAGTTTGATGTTGGTTGTTTGTTTGTCATACATGGCTTCTATCAGATTGAGATAAAGACCATCTATTCTAATTTTCTGTAGAGTTTGTGTCATGAGTGGGTGTTGGACTTTGTCAAGTGCTTATTTTGTATCTATTGAGATGGACATGTGATTTTTGTCTCTGGCTCTGTTTATATGACATACTAGATTTATTGATTGGTGTATGTTGACCCATCCCAGAATCCCTGCGTCCCTGGGATGAAATCCACTTGGTCATGGTGTATAATCTTCTTGATGATTTGCTGCATTCTGTTTGCTAGTATCTTATTGAGTATTTTTGCATTTATGTTCATTTGAGAGATTGGCCTGTAGTCCTCTTTTTAGGTTGTATACCATTCTGATTTTGGTATCAGAGTAATATTTTCTTCCAGAAATAATTTTGGGAGTGTTGATTCCCTTTCAATTTCACTAAGATGTTTCACAAGCAATGGTATTAAATCTTCTCTAAATTTCTTGTAGACTTGAGCACTGCATCCATCAGGGCCTGGGCAGTTCTTTGTTGGTAAGTTTTTAATTACACGTTCAATATTAAAGACTGATATTGGTTTATTTAGAATTTTTGTATCTTCTTGATTCAGTTTGAGAATTCAGATGTACCTATGTATCTGTCCATTTCTTCTGTGTTTTTCATCTTATATAGGTTCTTGAAGTAGGTATTGATAATCTTGTGGACATCTGCAATATCCATTGTGATTTCCCCCTTTTCACTCCTAATTGCATAGATTTGAGCTTTGTCTTTCCTTTTTTGATAAGGATTTGTCAATTTTTTTAATCTTTCAAAGAATCAACTCTTTGATTCATTCATTCTTTGTGTTGTTTTCTTTGCATTGCTTCAATTTCTTCTCTGATCTTTACAATTTCCTCCCTCATATGAGCTTTGGGCATGACTTGTTCTTTTTCTAGAAGTTTGAGATTCAGCCTTGTTTATTTGAGCTTGCACTGCTTTCCAATGTTGGGAAAATTTAAGAGGTTTAGGAGGGAAAACAGAGACAAATGGAGAGAAATATATTAGAAGCAAGACTGAATGACGAAATGTGATCACCCAAGCTCTGGTAAGTGGAGAAGAGAATAGCAGAGAAAGAAAGAATGAAGGAAGAAACAAAAGCTTATCAAAGTGAACCAGAAAACTAGAGATAATCACTCATATGAGAATATCAAAAACATTAAGAAAGATAGTTGAAGAAATAAGGGAAAAAAGATAAAATGAACAATAAAAGTAAAAACCTTAACACCTCCTAAAAAAGCCAGGCAGAAAATGGAAAACAAATGAAAGAAAGAAAGAAAGAAAGAAAGAAAGACAAATAAACAAAACCAATAAAATTCCTAAGGTGTTCACAATTCTGTTGTAACATCCAAGTCAGAACCCAAAACTGTTCTGGGTAACACCATGAAGTCGGCAGTAGGATTAGCCCTAGGTGTAGCGCTTATCTTGGCTTTAGGATGCGGGGGGTAGGGCCAGTCTTCAGCCAGTAGCTTTCTGGATACACCTCTGCCACCTGCCCACATGTCCTTACTCTGTTTGTCTCCGAGTCACTGCCCCAGCTGGTATAGTGCCCTCAGACAGAGACACCCCAAGGCTGCTCCCAGTTCCTTGTAAAGTTGGTCCCTCCCAGTCCTTGCACAGCCAATTCTAATCCACTCCTGCTGGCACATCTCTCCCCCGTCATGTTCATGTCTCAGAGTAGGGAGAGTATTGTCTGCTGACTCACAGTCCCTGCTGCCACCATGGAGAGAGCCCAAAGCTGTTTGGTCCCAATTCGCTTTCCTCTTTAGTGGAGAAATCCTGACTTTCCATTTACTGCCCAGCCATGGCTCAAGGCTGCTAAAAGCCCACATCTGCCTCCCTCTTTAGGCCTCTAGTTACATGACAGGAGGGGAGGGTCATGCTCTTCCACTCACTACCTTCACAGCCACTGCTGTGGTCCCTAACTAGATTCTGGTTAGCTGTTATGGTGCATGACACACACAGAGAAGTAAAACTGGTGGCCCACTGAGGTGGGAGAAGCTTCCTGGTTACTTGCTCCTGTGTGTGCTGGCAAAATTTGCTGCCAAGCTGCAGCATCCTTAGTTTGGAGGAAGCAAAAGAGGCGAGGGGGCCTTGTATGCCAAGTCCATCCTGTATGGTTTGAGTTTGTCACTGTATTGCAGTCCATCATTTTTTGAGAACTTCCCAGCATGGCAGTTCCTGCTCCTTGCAAAGGCAGCAGACCCACAGGCATCCCTGTGGGCTGCTTTGTCATTTTATAAAGTCTTATGTCCATGTTTTATTTGATCTACAAGTGTTTTATTTCAGATTGATCTTGACCTTAGGATATATGCCTCTGCCTTACTTCCAATCACCTGTTTTTCAGCTGATTTTCCCTCAGTAGCTCCAATGTGGATCCTTCTCTATCAGTCATGTTGAATATCTTGACACATTTGAGGAGTACTAAAAATTCTCTAGTGTGTGCACATGATTAATCTAAGCACATCCAGTTTTGCAAGACTACTACAGCAATGATGTTGTATCCTTCATACCACATTGTATCTCAGCATCAGCAAAATTTACTTATTTGTCCTAATACTGATGATGTTCTTTTTGATCAGTTGGAGGTGATTTCTAGTGGACTTACCCAAGTCCACTGTTGCTATTTCCTCTATACTCTTTCTGTTGTTAGCAAGTATTTTGGAGGGTACTACTTAGAGAATATCACTTACTGATATTTTGCATCCATTTATAAATCTTGCTTGCAATCATAATCTTTATAGTGTTTGGTTACAGTTGTATTTCAACTTTCTGCTTGTATTAGTATTAATTATATTAGAAAGGACTGTCCATAAACTCCAGTCTATACATCTATCTATCTAATCAATTATTCTTATATACTATACACTTGTGAATATTTGTTTTGTTGTGTAGATTGCAATCCAATATTATCACTTATTATGTTGCTCAAGTTGTTCAGCTATAGTCTTTAAAAATTCTATCAGGTTTGCTACTCTATATCTCGCATCACAATACTTAATTTTCTTATCATTAATTCCAATAGATGTATAAATTAGAAATGGAGATCATTTCTTTGTTATCCCTTTTTACTCCTTTTTTTCCTTTTTTACCCCATTTCTTTTATCTCTTTTTAACCCTCCTAATTTCTCGCCTTGTTTTCAAAATCTTATAATTCCATCTCTAAAATCTCTAAAATATTTCCCCGATCTTCTTTCTTCATGGTCTTTTCCTAGTTTAGCCAGCATTATTATTCATTTGAACCAGTATGTCATGTTGGACTTGTTCTTTTCAGTTTCTTCCTTGCCCACATTGCAGATTGAAATCATGTTATGAAAATGGAATGGTCAGTGTATTCTCCTACAAAGACTCTTGTTTATTTCCAAGGAGAGAACTGGTAGTCCTTAGCTTGATTGAAAGACTGCCCATGAGTAGCCATAATCAACTTTTCAGTCTCATTTACTCCTATACCAACTGTTCTGTGTCTTTCCCCATGGAATTTTCACCTTTCTCACAATGTGCTATACTGTTTCATCTTTTTTATAGTTTTATGCTAGCTATTGACTTTGCTTAGGCTATAGCCCATAATATTGAATAGTAGATGTTAAAGACTTTGTTTACTGAGTTGGTTTACTTTGGTTAATGGCTTTTTCTATTATTTTTGGTTGCAGGTTTTATAACCAATGGAGGAGTTCTTAATTTCCTTAGTATTCATTTCCTCTATTTTCACAACTTTTGACACTTAATTTACAGTTTCTGGAAGAAAATCAATTATCCTGAAATATTCTATTTGAATTTCAAGTATGTGGTAGAGTCAGCAGAATCATGAACTATGAAAGAGTATAAATAAATATATTTTCTACAAGTTGATTAACTCTGCTGGGCAATATCATCACCATTGCCACTAGCAGCTCATCATTATCATTCAATCACTCTATGACTTAGACCAAAAACTCAACCCTTCCACAACCGCAATTAAAATCACCAATGCATATTGCACTACCATTGAGATTGCTATTGCCAGTACCATCTAATTTAATGTCAGCAAAACAAAACTACTGTCACCTCATTACCATCACCATCAACACCAGGATTCACCACCACATTAAACCACCAAACATTACAATGCCAATAACTATACTAAGAACCTCACATAGGTTAACTCATTTTTCCTTCTTAATATTACCTATTCTGTTTATAAAGAAACTGATACATGGAGAAATTAAACAATTTGCCCCGAATTACACTGATAAGTGCTGACAATTTGAAATATTGGATCTGTGTGGTCAGTGACTTTAGAAATCTGCTCATTCACATTACAAATGGAAAGAAACTGAATGCGAGAGTGGTAAAGAATGGCCAAAATGATGCACTAAGTCTCAACCCAAAACGATGCTACCTGTGCCATTTTCCTCTCTGTGCTTTAAACTTTTGATTTTTCTGTATGGCAACATCTCCTATATACATGTATCATATGAAGCAATAGATCAAGAGAATATGAACACCAAGGCCCAGAAAAATTCTTAAAATATAGAGCAAGAGTGATTTTCCCCAATCCCTCAATTTAAATTAAAAAGAAATGAAATCATTCAGTTTAATTCATCCTGTTAAGAGTGCCTGGATTTCACTGGGTGTCTCAAAATGAACACAGAGGATTCATTTAGTTCTTTGGTCTACAGAAGCTCAGCAGCCAAAAATGAAGAACTCTGAGCCCATGATGAGGAAGAAAGTCTAAAGTCTTCCAACGTGATTTACATAGTGCAGAGGCAATGAAGCAGACAGAGAGGACGGTGGTGCCAGAGGGCGAAGGCAGATTCCCAAAGTCCTCTTCATTGTCAGTGGTGGGAAATGACTTGGATCTGAGTGACACGGATTAGTTTCATATTTGAGGGATGAAATGGTTTATAGCTTCTGAATAGTTTTCTTCCTCAGGTGAGGAACAGCTAGGTCTGTGGGAAGAGGAAACAAAGCTGCTACAAACTGAAATGGGCTTAGAACCAGGGCTTCCAGAACTGGAGAGGAAGTGCAGATTGGTCACGGAACTTTTGGCTTCATTTCTAAAACATTCTGCTGGCTAGGTTATGACATTCTGACAACCTCCTAGTTTTCTCCTGCTGTAGCTGCTGGGCTCCCCCTCATCCCTTTCTCTCGTCAGCCTTCTCTGGACTCTGAAGTCCCATTTTGGACAAAAACTCAGAATTAATTTCTACTCTAGACTCACTGTGGACATATGAACATGTGCACCTACATTACCTTGTAGTGTAATCCATTTCCAGATCCCCATTAGAGTATGATTCAGTGTAGAAAAGAGAAATAAAAACATAAAGACAAAGGGTAGGTCTTGGTCTCAGAATTCTTAAGGAAGGACTTGGTTTCAGAACTTACATGGAATGAAGAGAATAAAAATCCACACAAAATATTCCTATTGATTTTATATTTTATCAAGTTACATTTATTATTATCTTTATCATCTGCCTTTATGAGTTTCTGATTTGTGCTTTCTGATTAGATTAACATTTCCTGTAAATTTCACTAGTCTTTCATCTTATCACCAGCTACAAAATTCTGCCTCAGTCTGTTGGTCTTGGTCAAATACTACCCAGCATATTGAAGCTGTCTTTCAGATAGGCAAAGAGAGTTTTGTGAATCTCCTAGGCCACCAATACAAGGAGGGAGAAGGGCGGAAGGGTGCCACCAAAAAAACAGAAGAAAAGAAAGGATAGAAGAAAGAAAGAAAAAAGAAAAGAAGGAAGGAAGGAAGAAAGGGAAGGAAGATGTAAGATGGAAAGAAATGAAAGAGGGAAGGAGGGATGAAGTTATGGCTTCCTGCCCACAGTAAGATTACAGTCAGAGGGTGAAGTCAGATAGCAGTAACTAATTCCAAAAAATCAATTTCCCAGTCACTGTGAAAGAGAAGCAAAGACAAGTTTTTATGTATGGATCTAATCTAGGAGAGTCACAATGGCATTTAAAAAAATAGAAAAATAATGAGATTTTAGACACATCAGAAACAAACAAGCTGGGCATGGTGGTGCATGCCTGTAATCCCAGCACTTTAGGGACTGAGGGAGGAGGATTGTTGTGAGTTGGAGGCCAACCTGGACTATGCAGTGAGTGCAAGGCAAGCTTGAACTGCATAGTGAAACCCTGTCCCAAAGAGGAAAAAAAAAGACAGCAAAAACAAATAAAAATCAAGAGTTGTGCTAGGAAGATGACAAAAACATTGATAAAGCCCAACATTGGTAATGGAAAAGAACATTGGGGAAACTTCTGATGTGGTTGTATGGAGTATCAATGTAGGAATAGTGGAGTAGTTAAAAGAAGGACAAAATCAGTACTGAAGGGACAGACTATACATGGCTTTATAGGCTGGACAAAAGTTTTTGACCCCTAATCTAGCGACACTGTTGTATCTATCGATCGAGTGTTTATGTGAGTCTTGCACAAACAACTTCTTAAACGTATAGATAAATGTGCAGCATGAGGCAACAGTTGACAGACAAGAATCCACTGAACTATTTCAACTTGTTCGTTTCTCATACAACTTTCTCTAAATTTTATGGAAGAATAGGGATTTCAGGTTCCCAATCCTTAGTTTCTCCACATGTCTAGGGGCCATTATGATAAATGCATAGGACAATACATGAAAGCATGCAGTTCCTAATAGGTATTGAATCAAAGTTTTTATCCTTTGTCTCAATTCTTTGCTTTTCAATTTAGAATCATTTATCCTGCCTTATAAAGTGAACACACACACACACACACACACACACAATCACACTGCTCAGTAATGGACACACACCAAAGGGTCCTTTGGCAGAATGTCAAAAGTAAATTAAAATCTTATTAATAATGATATTCCTTCTGTGACCTCTCATTTGCAAAACATATTGATATGAGAAAGTTGAGGCTCCAGAAAATTAAAGTATTTCAAATAATCCTTTTTTTATTTTGTGATGATATGGAGGCAGGACCGAGGTCTCTTTTCTGGCCTAGCACGATTCCACTTTAGAATCATCATCTCTATCTCTTTCTTTCCAGTCTACCTCCATCCCTACCAATCACGAAGTCTAACTGTATCCTGCCTTTAAAGATAAGACCAAAGAGTGGTTCCACAAGTTTAATTTTTTAAAGCATATCTTTTGTCTTCTATAAAATAGGAGCAGGTCTCATCCATGTTTTGCTTTCTCAAATTGGTTAAGTTGGTCACAAAAAAACAAGCAAGAATAAACTGAACTCTCAGTCCACTCTGAACCCCTAAATATATATGATCATGAAATTGATCACAAATGGACCAAGAAGAAATGGACCAAGAGAGAGGGTATTTAGTAAAATCTCCTAAGACAACAACATTCCTGTCACTTATGTATAGAAAAAGAATAATGTGGATACCAAACACTGCAGTGACCTAATTGAATTCAGGCACTAAATGTTCTAATCCTAAAGTCTTCCTCCATTTAATGTCTTTTTTTCTTGGTTTGGTCCATAAACATTTTTGTTTTGAACATGCAGTCTGTCATCATGTCATTCAGATTGTAGACTTTGTCTGTCTCTCACATAAGGGTTTCTTCTATCATTTGCTGTGATGAACCAAGTTCTCATTATTTTTCTCTAAGACCTTTCACTTCCTACTTTTGTTATCTTAATCTGTTGATATACGTTGTCAGATGAATCTTTTTATATCTAAGTTCTAATCTTCTTAATCAAAATTAGTACATGTTTCCTAGTCCATTGTAGAAAAGGTTATAGATCTCCAAGTCTGAATTTCCAGGCCCTTCACAAGTGCTCATGATTTTCCAAGTCAACATTATCACACACACTTCCCTCTTTGTGTAGCCTTGAACCAAGATCTCATTTCTGTTTCTGAGCGCTATTCTTTCTTAATAATTTTTTAGTATATATTTGCCACACATGCAGTTAACAATCATCTCGGGAGTGGGTATATGCACACACTCTGACTTGTTTTTTTAATCCCCTCTCCCTTTTATAACCCTTCGTTCCCTCATCTTCTAATTCCCCTATCCCCATTTCATTCTTGCTGACATTATTAATCTTAGACCATGTTACGGCATATAGTGTTTACATACACTGAGGTTATTAGGTTCTTGTGCATGGTATATTATTCAACTTATTTCTCCTTCCCTCTCTCCTCACTCCCTGCTCTTGTTCCCTCGGACCCCTTCTATTGCAAGAGAACCATCCCTCTCTCCCCTTCTATCCATCCTTTATTATTCCCTTTGCTTGTACTTTGCCTCATTCAAATGAGAGATACCAGACAGTATTTACATTTTTTAATGCCCATTTTATTTCACTCAAGATTATATTTTCTACGTTCATCCATTTCCTACAAATGTCTCAAATTCATCATTCTTTACAGCAGAGTAGTATTTTGTTACATACGAATACTATGTTTTCTTTACCCTGATCATCTATTGATGGGAATTCAGGTTGCTTCCGGAACTTAGCTATTATGAATAGTGCTGCAATAAACATTGGTATGTGTATGTCATTATAAAGTGCTGTCTTAAACTCTTTGGGGAAGATGCATAGATGGGGGGATAGCTGGGTCATATGGAATTTCTAATTTCAATTCTTTGAGACATTTCTATAGGTACTTCAATAATGGTTGCGCTAGTTTAGATTTCCACCAATAATGAAGGTGGATTCATTTTTCACCACAGTTGCACCATTTGTTATTGTTTGATTTATTAATGATTCCCATTGTTTCTGGAATAAGATGAAATCTTAGTGTTGTTTTAATTGCGTTTCTCCAATGGCCAGAGATACTGAACAGTTTATTTTTTTACGTATTTGTTGACCATTTGCATTTTTTCCTCAAATGTCTGTTCGTTTCTCTTGCCTGTTTCTTGACTGAATCTTTTACTTTAGGTAGGTTAGTTTTTGAGTTCTTTATACAGCCTAGATATTAGTCCTTTGTCTGAGGATGTTGTAGATTGTCTAGATATCCTCCTGAATTCTCATGCAGTCATGGGGGGTGGTTTTTCAGAGATGGTTGGATCTAGAGTGGGTGGTGCTGGGATTAAGGGTATGTGCTTACTAAATCAGTCTATTGATTGGTTTGGCACCTAGAGAGAATAAAAAAGGAGTAGAGGGCTGTGGGTATAGCTGAGTGGCACAAGTGCCTGCCTGGTAAACAAGAGGTCATGAGTTCAATCCCCAATACAAAAAAAAAAAAAAAAAAAGGGCATAGAAAGAAACTGCTATTGTTACTTATTGCTGGCCTCTTGATTTTGCTGTCACGTACCTTCCAGGAACTTTTCCTCCTCTGTGATGCCCCTCTGTCATGCCACCTTGCCTTGGAGTCATTTTTTCCACGTCTGTAGATTGTCTCTTCAGTCTAGTAATCTATTGTTTTCTATACAGCAGTGTTTTAGCCTGACATAATCCCATTTGTTGATTCTTGCTGCTATTTCTTGTGTAACTGAGGTTCTGTTTAGAAAATGCTTTCCTAGACTTATGTCTTCAAGTGTTTTACTTACCTTGTTTTCCAGTAGGTTTAATGTTTCTGCTTTGGGTTTTTTTTTGGGGGGGGGAGGGGTGCCAGGGATCAAACTCATGACCTTGTGCTTATCAGGCAGGCACTTGTGCCGCTGAGCTAAATCCCCAACCCAAATGTTTCTGTTTTAATATTTAGACTTTTGATCCATTTTGGTTTTAATTTAGTATTTGATGAGAGATAAGGGTCCAGTTTCAATCTTTTGCAGACAGATACTCAGTTTTTTCAGCACCACTTGTCGAATAGGCTTTTTTCCTCCAATATATGCTTTGGGCACCTTTGTCAAAGATCAAGTAGCTGAATGTGTAAAGGGATGCTGGAAAAACAGTTCTTTCTGCCTGGAATTACATACGTGCTCCTAAACTTTGCTTCCTTACATCCTCAGCTTGACCTACTGCTATTCAACGTCCCCCACCATTCTCTCCAGCCTTACCACTAAATACTACCCTTCCTCTTGCCAGCTATTTCTGTCCTCCATATTCTTTGGAATCCATTCCTCACTTATTTCCCACATGAAACATTGCTCCATTCATTTATTGTAAGGTAATATATAAAATTATTTTATTACTATCTTGTCTGTAGTTTTACTCTATGATTCTCTTGAGGGGAGGGGCTTCCTCAGATTTTTCACATTATCCCTGGTGCCTAGAAAGTACTGAACATAGAAAAGTCTGATAAACTTGTTGAAATGATTTGGTAATTCTGAAGACCTCAAAAGGGAGTAAAAAGAAGTCTATCAAAAGGGTCAAAGGTAGCTCTGACCAAAACAAACATAATCCCTGAATAATTGTAATTCATAACCTCAGATAAACAAAAAGCAAACCCAGGAAAGGTTTTCTCCCTTAATGTTTATCCATGGAGGCCTCCTGTTCATTATAGTTATGAGTCTTAGTCTTGCTCAAAATTGTTTTGTTTTTCTTCTTTTTCTTGGCCCTCCCCCACCTCTCTTTCTTTTTACAATGTTCTTAAAAAGTTGAGAATAGTTTATCTTAGCATTTGTAAGTTTATTTGTGGATGCAATTGTGAAGCTCATCATGTCAGTTTTATGAGAAGTCTGAGTCCATTGTCCTTAGAAAACAAAAATGATTAACAGTGATTTGTTTTGTTACCCAATTGTTTAAATTATAATAACTCCCCATCAGAGTTTTTTAAGTACAGCTGTGTTTATGGATTAAGATCTACTGACTCAAATATTTACAGTGTTCCAAAAATTACGAGAACATACAGTGTCAGGAATTTTCCATAGGCTGTCCCTTGGGCTAGAGTATGTTTCTGTTCAACTTGAAGAGAAAGCTTTAGGACGAATTTAAAGGGCATGGATAGGTCTGTGTGATTTTATCTTCAGATACAGACCAAATGGAATACCTCTAAAGAAGGAAAACATTGGCTGACAATGACCATATTAACATGTGATACCTGGTTATCCTAAGGGAGTATGCAGACAGTTTATGGCCCTAAGACCAAGAAAGACAGGCCTTCCTATTATAAATCTACTCTCTGGCTGTCACAAACTCTCTCTATATAGCTTAAAATGCCTCTGCCATTACACATCTGAAGTTCAACTACTATGGCATGCAAACAGTTCTACTACTTTCTAATTCTACAACCTTCACAAAGGACTTTATCTTTCTGAACTTTTTAAAAAAATCTATAGAAGGAAGGTTACTGGAGGGGCATGAAAATATGCGTAATACTTGTATAGATCTCACTCAGTGCTTTGTCCTCTTCCTTAAGTCAGATTCTGCCCTTCCTATTGCTGTTTTATACTTTGACTTTTTCTCTCCAGAGGAAGTTTGTAAAACTGCAGGAAGAATATTGTCTCTAGAATAGGAAAACCTGGGTTTGAGCTTGACTCTGCAGCAGAATTGTCATGAGCTTAGTTAATTCCTTGATGTCCTAATCTCAGCATGAGTTTGTCTCCTTCTTGTACTCATCCAACGGCCTCCTATTGTAAGGATTATTCTTTCTGAGATCCTATGCTGTAGCACAGCACCAAATTCACTTTATTTATATTTATTTATTTATTTATTTATTTATTTATTTATTTATTGCAGCACCGGAGATCAAACTCACAACCTCGTGCCTGCCAGACAGGCGCTTAAGGCACTGAGCCAAACTCCCAGCCCTAGCTTTTTGAGGCAGAGTCACACTATGTAGCTCAGGCCAGCCTTGTGCACCGGTTGTAGCCCAAGCCAGCCTTGAACTCACAATGCTCCTCCCACTTCAACCTCCCAAGTGCTGGGATTAAAGGTGTGCACCATCACACTTGGCGTCAAGTTCACTTTAAAACCTAAAATTTGTGTGTGTGCACAAGAAATGGAAAGAGGCATGGAAGGAAATAGGGGAAAAAGAAAATGGAAGGGAGAAAGGAGAGTAAGGAAAAAGCAGAGGAAGCTTTATACAAGTCTGACCAAGCAAACTTGTCCTACATCATTCATGCTGAATAGTAAAATCACAAGAATAACTCCCTACTTACTATATTCATATTGTACTTCATAGTTTACAAAATACTTTTCTTTTTTATCTAAGTCAATTCTCTAAGGTTTTTTAACTAGGTTGGATAGACATAACTACCCAACCTATTGAGTGATCAAATTGATACTCAGATAATTTAAATTACTTACCCAAGGTTGCAGTGATAATTTGTGAATTGGGATGTGGCCCCTATTTTCTAAGTTGAAGTGCAGAGTTCTTGTTGAGTTACCATACAAGTTTGGATGCACTTTTGGAATTGAGATGCACTTTTGGAATTGAGAAAAGCAAATATAAATTTCAGTTGCAATACTGAGAAAGGAGTCAGTGAGCTAATTGAATCAACCAGCTACAAATGTATTAGTTGTTCAGAAATGGGGAAAATGTTCACATAGGAATATTCACAAAGGAATGCTTGACCTAAAACACTAGCCCAAATCCAGGTACTCGTACTCTTTGTGGTCTTTGGTCAGAAGGTAGAGAGCAAGGTATTTGAAGTCAGATAAACCTGTTATTCAGCACCAAATTAGCCTCTTACCCATACTGTAACCATGAATTACATAAACTGCTCAAGTTTCAATTTTGCAATCTCTAATGGGAATTATAATCTTTACCCCATAGAACAGTTATAAAGCTTAAGTAGAGCAAAAATACGTGCAAAGCACAATGCATGGTATGCACACAGTCCTAAGAGAAATCTTTTTGCCACATTGGGGCGAAATCAGATTTTCTTCTGTCCTGTTATCCTTGTATGTGAAGACTGGATTTTTTCTGGCATTCTCTCCACAGCCATACAACAAGAAGCATAATCCCCTGGCAATCACCTGACAATACATGTAATCCTCAAGAATGTTGAAACCCGGGTAATTCCCCTGCGTTGGAACATTCTGTGCCTGGCAAAGGAAAAGGGGTTACAAGGTGGCAGTGGAGACTTGTCAAACCCTGCTTTCTCCAAGACCCTCATTTTTCTGGAAACATTCTTGCCCAATTGTTTCAACAAATGTCTGAGTACTTGGCTTTGGCCATCTTTTGTGACAACCTCTCTGAACTCTGACTCCTTCATGAAAACGAACACATTGGCAAACATCTGTTCACTTATCCATTGCTACAACAGTTGTTCACTTAATCAAAACATCTTGAGTACTACCATGGGCCTGATCTCGTGCTGGTTTTGCAATTCAGTGATGACTTTGAGGCCAAAGTCACTAACTTTTCATCATACCATCTGAACCCTTAAAGACAGTTGATTAAAGGACAAGGTTAGCATCTTGGTCTGAATTCTCATTAGCATCATAAGTTCAGGAAAGTAGGTTACTGTTGCAGCTAGGGTTTGAAAGGAGAACAAGACAATACAGGACACAGAATTTATAGTATTATTTAAAATGATCACCCAAGGAGTCAAATACAAAGAGTGCAGGAAATCTGTCCACAGACTAAAGACCTAGAGAATCCAACTGAGGGCCTGAATCCCATGGCAATAACCTGCATGTGTTCATGTGAAGACCTAGAACCCATGACAGTGCCTCCCACAAGCCCAACTGGAGGCCTAGAGCCCATGACAATCATTCATGCAAGTTTATTTCATGGATCTGCACTGGGAAGGCCCCAAGGTCAATGGTGGAAGCTAGAAAGTCTGGGCCAGCAGGATGGAGAATCTGTGCCAGCAGGCCGAAGGTTCTGTACTGAAGTCAGGAAGCAATGCTCAAGGTAAGAACCAGAGCTACTCCAAAAAATGCCACAGACATCTTCAGTGACAAAAAAGTCCTGAGCTCCTCCAACGATGAAAACAGCTGAGTTCGTATCAAGAAGCCAGTGTGACAAGCTTCTTCTGGAAATTGAACAACACACACCTCCTCCTCTGGAGCCAGAAAGCAATGCTCAAAGTAAGGACCAGTGCTCCCCCCAAAGTGAACCATAGCCATTTTCAGCCACAAGACCCTGAGCTCTTCTGACAATGAGAACAGCCAAGTTCATATAAAGAAAGAAGCTCAAGGAAGGCGGATCAGTTCTCTCTTGATGTGAGCCGGCACCATGTGGGCCCAGAGGGTTGGGGCCCAGTTGGGCCCATTCTGGTTCTCCTCTGGGGTCCGTGCAGCATCCAGGCCCCGGGAAGGTGGATCAGTTCTCTCTTGATATGAGCTGGCCCTGCACGGACCCCAGAGGAGAACCAGAATGGGCCCAACCGGGCCCCAACCCGCTGGGCCTGCATGGCACTGGCACACAGGCTTGGAATCAAGGACATCAGCCATATCACACACACCCCTCCATCCCCCCCCACCCCCAGTAAGCAACCTGTTGGCTCTGAGGTCTGGCTAAATTGATGGCAACTAGGGTACATGGAGCAACTAAACGCTAGTATTGTTTCATAGATTTTGCAGGCCTCTGATCGGCACCCTGAGCGTCTCTTTGCAAGATGACAGTAGGCAATGTTGCAAATATGGGGGACTCTCTTCTGTCTTGTCTTCGAGGCCCAATATGGTTCTCACCATTTTGCTTTACTCTGATCGTTATTATTTTTCTTTTTTTTCCTTTATTTTATATTCTGTTTTTATTGATTTTGTTTTGTTTTGCTTTTGGTTCAATTTTACTACACCAGTTGGAATGGTCAGCTAATCTGAAGATAACAAGATATGTTATAGTAGCTATTGTACTCACATTATTGATCTTCAAAGTTCTGTACCAGTCCTATTGCTTTGTTTTGATTGACTTTATTCTGTCATGTTCTGTTGCATTTTACTATCTTTAAAATAAAATAAATAAATAAATAAATAAAAGAAAGAAGCTCAACAAGTTCCTCCAGGAGACCCAATGGCAACAAGAGAGTCAACAGCAACAAATAACAACAATGCTACTCTTCCTTTCCAGGTCTCCTTTTTATGCTGGTAACTATGCTCAGGTGAGCCTTCTCCACTCAGCACTGTGCTGATTCACTTCAGCTGGTGTTAAGCTGACCACCAGTTTTAAATCCACCACAATCCATCCCTGGTCAATTTATCCACACACATTTCCTTAAATTATAGTCTCCAGTGGCAGATTTGTGAAAAGTTAACGTGTCTTGGTCTATTCAGATTTACATTAATACAACAATTACATATATACAATTCTCATCGCTCTCATTCCCACATCAAAAGCAAAATATTCAGTATGACCAAAATTCATGATTAAAATCACAATACTTTAGTTAGCCTGGTTACAAACATGTGTCTAAAAACAACATTAAAATCAAATGAACTATTACAATCACAGTCCTTGCTTCCCATTAACTTTTACGTGGCATGGCAAAACTCAAAAAACAGGGATCTCCTGCAATTCAAATACATTTTTCCCTTCAGGTGAAAGACTTTAGTTTACTTTCCATTGTCCTGTTCTTTCGCAACAACCACATTCAACTCTATTTCATTTTTGCAGCCCACAGTTTCACTGGAACCTTTCTCTCTGGTCAAATGTTTCAAATCACTCTACTGGCTCTTTCTTTGCTCTAAATTTCCAACTCAGATCTGGCCAAAAGCTCTCAACAGTAACCATGCTACCATCCCAACAGTAGAATGCACTGAAATTTTTCTGCCACCCAAGTAGTATGTCTAAACCCAAGCAAAATGCTGACCAACTTTCAGCCAAAACACAATATACTACCTGGGATTCAGTATCTGATGCAGTTCTTCTCAATAGAAGCCTCCTGAGCTTCTTAACTGGCAGCATTTCCATCAGTCCTCTGATTTTCCAGGTTCCAACCAGAGTCTCCAATATGGTTTGCAGCATACAGGGGCTGTCTTTCTGGCAAGTCTTTCAAAACCTTTCCAAGTTAATTCCCAAGACTCTTAAGTCACATGGCCAGGAAACATCACAGCAATGACCCCACTCTCTTGGTACTAATTTTGTTGTAGTCAGGGGTTACCGGGTAAACAATTATATACAGGACACATAATTTATGGAATTATTATTTTATGATAGTCACCAAGAGAGTCAAATACAAAAGAAAGAGTGCAGGAAATCTATCCACACTCTAAAGATCTAGAGAATCCAGCTGAAGGCCTGGATTCCATGGCAATAACCTGCATGAATTCAGCAGAAGACCTAGAGCTCATGATAATGCCTCCCACAAGTCCAACTGGAGGCCTGAACCCACAACAGTGACTCATGCAAGTCTATTTAATGGATCTGCTCTGGGAAGGCCCAAAGGTTAGCAGTGGAAGCTAGAAAGTCTGTGCCAGTGGGATGAAGGATCTGTGCCATCAGGCTGAGGGTTCTGCACTGGAGCCAGGAATAAACACTCAAAGTAAGAACCAGAGCTCACCCAAAAAGTACGACAGCCATCTTCAGCAACAATGAGGTCCTGAGCTCCTCCAATGAGAATGGTGAAGTTCCTGTTGGGAAGGCAGTGTGACAACCTTCTGGAAATTGAGCAGCATACCATCTTCTCCTCTGGAGTCAGGAAGTGATGCTCACTGTTAGGACCCAAGCTCCCCCAAAATGAGCCACAACCATTCTCAGCAACAACAAGGCCCTGAGCTCCTCTGATGATGAGAATAGCCAAGTTCATGTCCGGGAAGAAGCTCAACAACTCCTCCAGGGGAACTCAGGGCAACAGGAGAACCGACAACACCAAACAACAACAACACTACTCTTCTTCTCCAGGTCTCCTTTTTATGCGGGCAACTATTCTCAGGTGAGCCATCTACACTCAGCATTACAGTGATTCAGTTCAGTAGGTGTTAAGCTGCCACAAGTTTTTAATCCACCACTTACTTTACCAAATTAAGAAGAGACAATTCTTCCCCTTAAGGGTTTCTGGAAGGATTATTGAAGGAGTATGCATAATATACTCAGCAGAAAGTAAATGCTCATGACTTTTCTTCTTTAACATAATATTTGCTGGAGATTACAATTTAGTATACTAAAAGGTATGATAAGGCATTTCTCTTTCATTGCCAAATACACAAGTAATTATTTTCAAGTGAATGATTGAGAGAATGAGGGACTTGAATGTCATTTTTCTGTCTTTACTTCTTTGGATCCCTCAGCACTTACTAAATTCTTAATCATGGAGGGATGATAAGTTCTAAGAACTCAAGTAATTGCAACATTTTGATAGGTAGGGATTCACAAAGCATGATTCAATACAGCACCATTTTTTCCAGTCAGGCTCAGTATGACATACTTAAAAGGAATAAGTCAGAAAAGAATAATAAAATATGACATAGCTAGGTGGCGTGGCACATCCTCTAGCACTCAGGAGGCTGAGGCAGGAGATTTGCTATGAGTTCAAGTCCTGCCTGAACTATACCGTGAAATTTTGTCTAAAAAAACAAAACAAAACAAACAAACAACAAAAAAAACACACACACACACACAAAAAAAACATACACACACACACACAAAATCTCTGGAGGGATAATCTTACTCAAAGGAACTAAAGAAAAGAACGTATATCAACACTGTGTTTACAGGAACAGGGTCCTATTGGACAACTGGAGGAACAATATTACTGGGGACTACAGAGAACTAATGATGGTTTCAGATGCCCTCTGATAGGAGTTGTGACTTCACACAAAGAATGAGCCATTACCTATGACCTGATAGGGAAGGTAAGACTAAAAATTTGATTCTGTTTTCTCCAACCTCCAAACTCAGCACTTTCTCTGGTCAAAACCCACATGAATGACAATGGCAAAGACAGCGTGTAGAGATTAGCCTCTTAACTCAGGGAGAAGAGAGAAAAAGGAGAAAAGAATAAATGAAGACCAGTCAACATTTGCATCTTAACAGGTAAAAATCAAGACTATAGGGGGAATGATAACTTGCTCAAATGAAACTATTCACATATCAGAGTTAAGATGATAACTACTGCTTTATACAGCAATTTCTTTGTTACATGTTGCAATTACAATGTTACATGTTTTCGTATTTCAGTTAACTTACTACATTTGTACGTGAACCCTTAGATATAGGTAACTTTGTCTACTGAAACAGAAGAGTTGTGACCTAACTGTAACTCAGAGATTTCAACCATGAGAATAATCCAATATACTGTTGCTAGCTCCAGGACAAAGGAGACTCCAGGAAATAAATAATAAAAAGAGTTCTCAAGGAAAGAAAGGTGATCCTCAGATAATAGCCAACCTGGAAATAAGGACTTTAGTTCTACAGTCTCAAGAATCTGGGTTCTGCCAACAATATGAATGAGCTGGGAAGTCAATTAATTTTTAGAGTCTTCAGATACAGCCCCAAGTCACTCAGCATCGCCATGATGCTGAGAAACCAGCTAAACGTATCAAGATTTTTCTCCTTGCGAAGTGTGAGATAATGCATATGTGATGTTTTAATCTACTGTCCTTGCAATTAGTTACAATAATAATACAAGACCAACACAGGAAAAACATGTCTCCTGAGCAGGGACTTAAAGAGTTACAAGTTGTGTTATGATATTCTTGTTCAAGCTCCTCCTTTCACGGGTATTCTTGTTACCATATGCGTGCTGAATACTGTCTGGGACCACAAGAATAGCAAACGTTAAAGACTGTCAACATCAAATGTTGGTGATTATCTGTTCATTGAAGTCTAAAATAGTACAACTACTTTGGAAAACTGCATAGTCATGACTTATAAAATGAGTCATGAACTTATTCTATGAACCAACCATTTTACTATAAGACATTGACTCAAAAAAAGTAAAGCATACATTCACAAAGCACTGTTTGGGTGAATGCTCATCTTGGCTTTATTCAAAATAGCTCAAAACTAGTAACTGGACAGTTTCATATCAATGATAAAATGGAAATACAAATGGTCATAAGTTAATACTAGAAAACACTATATGCAAACCATGGATTCATGGTTTCCAATAGGAATTTACTATAGGTGGGTATGAACTTTCTTTTTGGAGTGAGAAAACTGTATTAGCTGGGGATTTAGCTCAGTGGTGTAAGTGCCTGCCTGGCAAGCACAGGTTGTGAGTTTGATCCATGGTTAAAAAAAAAAAAAAAAAAAGTCTTGAAATTAAACAATGATGATTGTTTTGCAACCATGTCTTTATAGTAATAACCACTGAAATGAATGTTACAAAAGGTTGTGTAGATGATGTCAATTATATCTTAAGTTTTAAAAAGCAGCAACGAAGAGAAAGGAACAGATCACCTGGATCCACAGAGCAGCACGTGTGAATCTCAACAATATACGCAGCATGAAAAAAAGCTTACAAAAAGAGTGTGTACTTTATAAAACTTGATGAACTTATAGTGAAGAGATGAGTTTAAACAATGGGGGAATGATTCAGCAGAGTTTGTTTCTATGTTAATAAAGGTGAGGATTGACAATGGAGAGGCTTGGGGTGAATTACTGTATGACGGAAATGTTTTACATCTTGATAGGAATTTCAGTTATGCAGTTGTCAAACCTCATTGGTTGGTATATGTAGGACATATAAATTTATTTCATGTGAATTTTAACCCACACAATAAGAAGCAGATAATGACCCTTTTGCCTCTGTGGTATGCAAGCTAACTATTCAGGGAAAAGTATGGGGATTCTGCAACATACTCTCAAATGGATAAAAAACAACACTCTAGGGCTGGGGATACAGCTCAGTGGCACAAGCGCCTGTCTGGCAAGTTTGAGGTCTTTAGTTTGATCCCTGGTTCCAAACAAACAAACAAACAACAAATCCGAAACACTCTATCATCTGGTTAACAGATAGGTTGGGTATTCACAAAATATGCCAAGCATAATAAGACAATATTACAATCTATGAAAGAATCATATGGTATTTGTGGTACAGCTTTTACAACTTAACTTGAAGATAGAAATATTTATAGGAAAATATTAGAAGAAATACTACCTCATTGCTGTTAGAACGTTTGCAAGTTTCTCACTATAAGATAGCTCTTATTGCTGATGAGACGTTTATGTCCAAATTTTTCACCAGATACTACCATATTACATTGTTTCTGTGCAGTGATGCTTTTTTAATCCTCTGGGGATCCTACAAAAATGATATACTGCTCAGCCCTTCAAAAGGTTTCTTAGACTGGAATAAGGAACATGGACTGTAGCAGGTTCAACACCTGTCTCTTAACTCCTAGGGCCTCACTGTTCTAAGTGCTGTCCTCTGACCAGCTGCAGCAGGATACCACTTGGAATCTTGTTAGGAATTCAAAAGTCCAGGGTGAATCCTAGACCTACAACAACTTAACGTGCTTGACATGTTTTCCAGTTAATATTCAAGCATGTCAACACTGGAGCGATGAGCCAAGATATTAAGTCAACAAAGAGATAAAATTTGAGGAGAGAGAGAGAGAGAAAGAGAGAGAGAGAGAGAGAGAGAGAGAGAGAGAGAGAGAGAGAGAGGGAGGGAGGGAGAGAGAGAGAATTCAACAGAATAGAGACATATTGTTCAGGAGTGCTCATTTATAGAACAAAGATACTGCAAGTGATGAGGGATAGCAGAGGCTGAACGATATCAAAATGTTACAGCATGGGTGACCAAATGGGTAATAAAGGAACCGGACTCCAGGGACCCATAGCACCTACTACCTTTGTTGACATGCTCAGGCACTTTTGAGCTTCACTTCAGTATACCTCTACATGTTAAACCTCTGTGCTTCATCCAGTGCTTGTATGTGCAATACCCTCAGGCCCTCCTTGCCATGGGCTTGCTCTTGTTTGGTCATCCAGAAGTACTTTCTGAAAGAATAATATACCCTTCCTTTAACTCCTGGCCTCCCCGTTCCAATTACATAAGCAGAATCAGCAGTGTTGTAAATATTTAAAAAATGTATAGATCGATTTATCAGTATTTTTAAATGAGGCTTTTGCATGACAGAATGTCTACCCAGGGACTAGGGTTCTGTTGTTTTAACACTGATAATCTTACTTCCAAGGACTTCCTAGAGGGTCTTTCATTTTGTTGTTGTTTTAATGAACACACAATTCCATTTTCAACTGAGAGAAGATGTCCCAAATACCTCCCATCCTCACCCTTCATGAACCCTTCACCAATTTTGCAATTTCTATTACCTGTAATGGTCTTTGGTGGTGGTGAATGTCACGTCTGAGCATGCTGGGAGCTCACCTAATTGGGTCTATCTGAAATAGCACTGGGGAGAGTGGAAACCTTTGGCTCAGGACCTGATTATCTTATCTTTCAAGGTTCAACTGAAATAATAGATATTCAGTTAAGCCATCTGTAACTTCCTTACCATTTCTAAATGTTTCCAGTTAGTTACCTCTTAGCTTATATACATATTTCTGGTTTAATTATAGAGAGAAGAACTACATATATTAAACTAACAGCTAGTACAAAACTTCTTTCCAGGGTTTAGCATGCTTTGTCTTTTGAAGTTCTTAGATTAGCTCCTTGCCAAGAAAGGGCAAAGAGACCTAAGAGCATGATTAGAGCCAGGAAATTTTTAAAAATTTCTTAAATTACTAAGCACTGAAAAATCAGTAAAACTGAGGCATAGAACAGAAGAAAGAAGGGAAAATAAGAAAAAGCAAGAGAATGAAGTCTGAATCTTAGGTTTATTTGCAGTTTAGAACTTGAACCAAGGTCATGTGTGTACCTAGCAATTGATGGCACCATTGAAATTCTCAATTTTTCCCTGGACAAGTGAATGCATGAGGGGCTTCCTTGGAAATAATACTGCAAACATTCAGGTACATTGATAAATACAAGAATATCTAACTTATTTGAGAGAATTATTTCTACAGTCCTCTATCTAGGAAGAGACAATGAAAAGTCTGAGTAGCTGACATGAGAATATAAATAGTAACTCCCAGCAATAATGCATAGCTACCATTGAAAGAATTTGTATTAGGCATCAGTCACTTTGCCAAGTTTTTCTCACACATTATGTCTCTTGATATTGGCAAAGATCACATGCATATTATGCATCTTGTCACTTTTTTGTAAGAAAACTGAGGACTAAAAGGATTAGATGGATGCCAAATTTACAACATGATAGACAAACACTAGAATTCTGTTTCTAAAAAAGACTGTTCTTTAAGAAATATTATTAACCAAAAGCATCTTCCTATGGATAAATAGAAGTACCTATGAAATCAATGACTGTCTTTTTAACATGAAATATAGCTCCTTGAGTTCCAGCATAGAGATCATAGGCTATTTCCTTGTGCAATAGCTTAATGATGTGTGGCTATCAGTTTGTTTGTTTATTTATTTAATCAGTTGATTTATAAAGGCATATAAAATTAAAAAATGGAATGGCTAGTGATGATGAGGAACCCAAGAGGCAGGTCCATTAATAACATCAGTAAATATTGAGAAACTGGATACTAGTGAGTGAGAACATTGAAGAACAAAACAAAACAAATCTCCAAACTCAAACAAACAGAAGCAACCAGTACGAGAAAACTAAATGTTAGGTCAATTAAGCAGAGTTGTGACCATATTCTGGTCTAGAATAGGACTGATAACTCTGGGTTAAAAACAAATTGAGGATCCTAGCCGGGTGTGGTGGCGCATACCTTTAATCCCAGCACTCAGGAGGCTGAGGTAGGAGGAGCGTTGTGAGTTCGAGGCCCGCTTGGGCTACAACACGAGTGCAAGACCGGCCTGAGCTACACAGTGCGACCCTGGCTCAAAAAACCAGGCCTGGGAGTTTGGCTCAGTGACTTAAGCGCCTGTCTGATAGGTGCGAGGTTGTGAGTTCAATCCCCAGTGCTGCCAAAAAAAAAAAACAAAAAAAATAGGGGCTATGATAGCCGCCATTTTGAAGTAATATAAAAGAATGAAAAGTAATTCGGGGGAAACATCCCAGTGTAAATATGTAAAATGCTTAGCTGCATGATGAAACCAGTGGCTCTAGTTTTAAAGAGGAGTGGCTTTGGTATCCACCTGGAACTTGAACATATTAACTGTGATCAGGGGCCTCAGTGCTCTGTCACATTGTGCTGCTCTGTATAGTAAGAATATTCATCATTTCTGTTCAGCAAAACTATAAATTGTATTAAACCATGTTTAAGGATTGTGTTGGCCACCAAATGGACAAATTCTGGCCATTAGAAGGAATTCCTAACATGAAGCAGATCTTCTCTGAAAATAGTATGCATGTAGAGCAATCACTCATCATTCAGAGGAGAAAATTGAGGGGGATTTTCCCACTCCTGTGTTATCTATCTGTACTTTGTGGAGAGAGCCATGATGTGTCAGATACACCGCTCTTGTTCTTCATATCCCCGCCAGCATCGCCTAGGAGACAGAAATAGCATTCATCGAAAGCCTCAATTACTTCATTTCACTGGCTCGTTTGTGTGAGATGTGCCTTGCCTCCCAGTGACTGCACAGGGCCAAAAGTCCAGCAAACAGAGCTGCTGCTTGTCCAAGAAATGGTGCTGCAGACAAAGGAGGACAACATGTTCCCTGAGCAGATTGGGACCCTTGGCTGTTTTGTGGGTGTTTTGTTTTGTAGGCCAGAAACAGTGTCTGAAAACTCCTGGGGATTTCCCAAGCTCCATTCGTCAGGCGGCCAGGCTTCCTCTGACATCATCTCTGAGTGATGGGGTGCAGAGAGAGGGTCACGCACAAGGCAGTCCAAGGGCAGCTTTAGCACGATTGTGGGAAATGGGAGAGCTAATGTCAAAGTGGTCAGAAAAACAAGAAGAGCTCTCTGAAACAGTGCCTGGCACATGGTGGACATTCAAGTAGTTCTTGAATGAAACTCTGAGGGATTAAATGACCAGACTCCCACTCAGGCAGGCAGTAAATGACAGAGATGAGATTTCATTTGGGGGTGACCGACTGACCTGGTTTGCCCAGGTCTAAAAAGATTCTGTAGATGTGAAACACTGTGTGGTAAAATCAAGAGAGTCAGGAAAGCTTGCATGAGTTTGTCAGCTTAATTCAACCAAACCTGTCTGACTTCAAAGCTCATGCACTTCACCATAAAACAAAATCCTTGAGAAAGGGATATCTTTCTATCTTCTGATAGCCTCATAACTTGTACTCTGAGTAACTACTTTAAAGATAACAATACACACTGTACTAACTTGTTTTTCTCCTATTATTCTGTAATGAAATATTGCTTTGCTTTTTTTTCCATAAAATAAAAAAGAAATCCTTTCTTCAAGAAGACCTGAGTTTAGTAAGGGAAATGAGATAAGGGAACAAACAACTATCACATAAATTGAATGGATATACTGGCTTCAAAAAAGAAGGAGCTTAAACAGCCATTATTCACCAGTTACGGCCATGCTTCCTCTAGGAGAGTACTCTGACTGCATAGGCGCTGCTTCCATTAAGTAAGCATGGCAATGAGCCAGTAATAAAAAATTGTATTCCTCTTGCCAATGAATGGTTCAGGAATTAACATGTGACATACTCTTGAACAACGAAATATGTGAGGAGGTGTGATAGGCACATTCTTGCAAAAGATTTCTTGTTCTTACAAAGAAAGTAATGTCAACAGTTCTCATCACCCACTGAGTATGTTTATGTCAGTGGGTGACCCTTGGAACTGTGACGGTTATTTTGGATTTACCAAGAAAACTAAAGCTACAATGTAAGATGGGAAAGGAGGAAAGAACCTGAGTCTTCAATGACATCGTTAAACTATTGAATTAACTGCCTCTGGAGTAATGCTAGACAAAGACCTGTAAGAGTGTACATTGTCTTTGTTATTAAAACTATTTGAGACAAAATATTATGCTATACAGTCAGTGACATCCGAGCACATACTGCAACTAAAATGTGATGTAAAATTAGAAGAAAGAGAGAGATTCCCTGATGGAATCAGGGAAAGTTTCATGCAATACAGGAAGACTATGCTGTAAATAGGCAAAATCAGGAATAGGAAATAGCACTACAAAAACTGCAAAGCATAGAGACATCTCAGTGTAGCTGTGAAAAGCAAGGAATTTAATTTGACAAATGCCCAAATTTAAGGGAATAATTAAGGGAACAGGA
Source organism: Dasyprocta punctata (assembly GCA_004363535.1). Lineage (NCBI taxonomy): Eukaryota > Metazoa > Chordata > Mammalia > Rodentia > Dasyproctidae > Dasyprocta > Dasyprocta punctata. The sequence goes on from RJWM01004126.1 coordinate 70,285, forward strand.
AACAGGAAATATACTCAGAAGTAGAACATGGACAAAGCTTTGTGTTCCAGGCTGAAGAAACTAGATTTTCCCCATAGATGACAAAAAGCCACTGAAACTGTTGGCTAGAAAACTGCTTTTGGTCACTATTATATCTTTTTGTTTGAATCCATTTAAAATGTAGAGCCATAGCTCCCAACTCAAGTTTAGAAATATATTAGAATGAAATAAATGTGTGTGTGCATGTGTGTGTGTGGCCTACGTGTGGAATGTAAGCAAATAGTGGCATTTTGGAAAGAGGGCTGGAAATTTTTTAAAATTTCTATTAAGATCTAAAGAGATCTGAAGTGTAATTGACTTTGAGAAGCATAGACATTACCATAAATAAATATGAATATTTTCAGTTATTGACATGTAAAGTCATGTAGAATGTCCACTCAGAAAAAAATATTGAAGCTGGGGATGTAGCTCAGTGGCACAGCATCTGCCTGGCAAGTGTGAGGTCATGAGTTTGATTCATGGTACTGAAAAGAAAAAGAAAAAGATATTGGAGCTTTTTTGAACAAACATATCTGTTTTTGGATGATCACTTGATCACTTACCTCTAAAATAAATGCAAAGGCACTGGGAATACTACACTGCCATATAAATGTAACAAGTACAATCATTGCCCACCACCATGATAATTGATGATTTAAAGGAGGTAGATAGGTTGATAGATAATAGATAGGTAAATAGATAGATAGATAGGTAGATAGATAGATATAATGATTTGCCCAAGGCAAACTGCATATCAACTTTGGATCTGGGACAGAAAATAAGGTTTCAAAACTTATGTATCATTTTTTTACTTTTATGTTTTATTTTTTGCTTTTTAAATGTATCATTCTTTCCATTAAACCAAGTTGTTAATATTTCAATATACATAAATCCCTCAAGTGTTCTGCATTTGCTTTTTGTTAAATTTCTTTTTGTCTGCTTTACTCCCAGCTATAACTTTCCTGGCTTTCTGGTTCATACATGATTAATTAAATCTCATTACCCTGTGGTTCTAAAACACGAGGATGCTTTAGAATCACTTAAATTTGTGGTGAAACAAACGTTTCTAGGACGCCTCTAATGTTTGTGATTTCATATGTCCAAAATGATAACTTTAATCATCTATATCTACAGAAAAGTTTTACACAAAGTCTATGCCTTTGGGAGGATCATACATTGAGAGTTATTACTTAAGAGTCTCATGCTCTACTGAGAGAGCTAATCAGGCACTGAGAATTATTACTGAAGTTCAAATCCAGAGGTAGAATTTCACCTGAGATGATCCATCTTTGGTTCAGGTAATAACGTTTTGTATTCTGGCTCTGGCACTTTTTAGCTAGGTAACTTGAACACCTGATCTCTGTTTGAATCAAACAGATCTATATAATGGGACTGCTAATAAATAATTTACCAAGAATAGCACATCATACCTAATTCAGTGCTTGGCAGGTAGACAGGATTTGTTATCAATTTCCTGGCTCCCGTTTCCTTGGTTGATTTTCTCTGAAGTATCCACATTTCCCATGATGAGAGAGAATTCCTGGCTCCAGTTGGAAATTCAAGGCTCTTCTTGTAGCTGGCTCTCCTTCAATGAGCTTGAATTTACACCCCTTGCACCAAATTACTAAAACACATATGGAGCCTATTTCTAGAAAATGTTATGCAAATCATTTCAAACGGAGAAAATATGATAGGCAAATTATGTCAATATTATTCTCAAAGCAGTATTTTGGAGATAAAAACCTATCCCATATGTTCTGCTTCACTTACTTAGGCATTTTTAACAGTTTAACCAAAGCAGCTGCTCCTGCTCACTAATTGCCTGCAACATTAAACAATGGCTGCTCACCAGTTCCCAGACTTTTCCTTCTGTGTCAACCTCAGAGCTTCCAGATATTTCCCAGTTTCCTCAAGTCACTTCACTCCACTTGTGCTAAACTCTGCCAGCATATGACTGAGCAAGAAGTGGTATGCAAAAGATCAAGGTGTTCTTTCACGTGAGCCTTGATGAAAGCAGAGCAGTAATAGATTGGGTTCCAGACCCAGAGACAGACTGGCCCCAGTCACAATCTATGACTCAAAGGATCTTGACTAAGTTTCCATCATCACCCTTGCTTGATGGGTGATGTTACATGTGAATTCCTTGGAACTTTCTCAGTCAGAAACTATGCACGATCATACATCTTGTTGTTCAACCTAGAAACTTGAAATCTATTGTGGCTCTTTTTTTTCTTTTTTTGTCTTTAATTCTGTATTTCAAGTCAGTATCCAAGTCTTATCAGAGTTTCCACTAAATTATTGCCTATCTGTTCTTTCAAGCTCCATAACTCCTACTGAAGGCATCGCCTACAGTCATATCATGTAGTATGCTCCTGATCTCATCCTACCAAAGCTACCATTTACTTTAACTAGTTTCACATCAACAGCATCTCAGATAATGTTTCCCAACCTCCATTATATACCACTTCATCCAAGCCTCACCTCATCTGCCATGATTTGAGATTCAAATTTATCATGTCATTCTTGTGGTCCTCTTTCCAGTAACACACTGTGTTAGCCCACTAGTCTCAAAAATCAAGTTCAATCTTATCATCTATTTTTTTCTTTTTTGGTACCATGCGTTGAACTCATGACCTTGCACTTAGCAGGCAAGCCCTTGAGCTGCTGAGCTAAATCCCTGGCCCAATCTTACCATCTTTATTAATTCTAAATGTGCTTTGTTCATATGGTAGATATTAGGCACATGTAAATATTTAAATTATATTCAAATAAAATTCAAATTTCATGTTCTTAATTACATTAGTCATGTTAGAAGTGGTCAATAACCATGTGTAGCAAGCAACTACCATGTTGGAAAATCAAGATATAGATCATTTCTTTCACTTCTAAAATTTCTATTTGATAAGTTTGCTATAAATGTAGAAGACTGAGTATTATTTAACTTATTATACGATTATACTATACATCACTATCATATGGGATAATTATACATTTGAGTATTGCTTAAAAATGTAAACTAATGTGAACATTCTGAATCATAAGAGTTCTAATTAAATTATAATGTTTGTAAGACCCAGATTCCAAAGGAAATTATTCTATTTATTGAAGCATTATTTTGTGCTAGGAGGGAATTACAGACAATGTGTTTGTAAACAAGTGATTAACAAAGAAAATATAGAAAACACATATTTCTCTGCTTGGGGTGTAGCTCAGTGGTAGAGTGTTGGCCTACCTCACATGTGTCAGTCTGAAGGTCCAATCCCTAGCAGTGAAAAAAAGGAAAAAGAAGAGGAGGAGGAAGAGGAAGGAGGGAGGAGGAGGAGAAGGAAAAGGGAAGGAGAAAGAGAAAAAAGAGGAAGGGGAAGAAAAAGAGAAGAAGAAGGAGAAGGAGAGGAAGGGGGTAGGGGGAGGACAAGAAAAAGACGGAAAAGAGGAAGAGTGAAAAAAGGAGGAGGAGAAGAGCTGAATTCACAGTGAACTAGATATATGAAAACCATCTTCAAAGCATGGTACTATAATTTTACTGTGGAATATTAATCAACAGTGCATTAGTAATTTCAAATATACTGACACATGAAAAAAACTTGGGTGTATCTTACAGATATTCAGTTAAGGAAAAGAAGTCAAACTTTAAATGTGTATACTACATGGTTACTTGTTTTTGAAGCTTATTGAGCATGCAAACTAGTCTCATAATAGATATCACAACTGTGGGTGCACCTGCGTGGTTGGGGGTTTACTGTAAAAGGACAGAAGAAAACTTTCCTTTTGATGGAAATGTTCTATGTTTTGATTATTGTGTCCATTACATGGGAATATGCATTTGTCATACTCATTTAATTCTAGGTTGCACACCTGTGCCTTTTACTGTATGTGAGTATATCTTAATAGAACTAGTTATTGTTCAGCAACATTGTTTTTTGCTTTAGATAAGGAAAAGACTTGATAATGGGTATTAGAATGAACGAACAAAACCTAGAATAAAGTGAACCAGGAAGGCTCTTTCAATGGACTGGAAGTAACTGAGCAGTGACTGTGAAGGATGATTAACTTAATTCAACTCTGTACTTGAAACTAGTAAGACCCTCACTGGGAGAGAGAGCCTATTTCTTTTTTCCAAAGTGACCAAGCTAGGATTGAGTATCGCTGACTTTATCTCCCCCTTGTGAAGTCATCTTGACAATAGGGAGAATAGATGAGCTAGAAACACAGAAGAAAATGGAGCCTGGGGGAGAAGAGAGAGAGGAAACAGGAGAGATGGAATACAGAAGGAGGGAAGGCAGGAAAAGGTGGGACATGTTGACACTGGAATTGCCCAAGTTTGTAAGCCAGGTTCATCTCTGAAATACAAATACATTTGGTTTTCTTAGATTTTTCATCTTATTCTTTTTTTTTTCTTAAACCACTTTGTTTGGTTTCTATTATTTGCTCCAAAAGATGTACTAATACCCTAGTATAGTTTGAAATTTCAGGAAATGACAAAGTTCTATTGTACCTCTTTAAAAGTTTCTTATCATGGAAATATACAAACATATACAAAACTAGAGAGATTAGTATAATGAATACTCAGCTTCAACTAGTTTTACTATATTGCTAATCTTGTGTCATTCTCCCTAACTTCCCATATCCACACCCCACACCCCAAAATATCTATCTATCCATCTTTTTATCTTTTAGATTCATTTGAAGTCAATCCCAAATATTATACCATTCCAAATATAAATATTTCAATGTAAACCCAAAGAATCAGGACTTTTTCAAAATATATAACAAGAAAGTCACATTCCCTAATAAGAATCTCTTTATATTATCAAATATTTAAAGAGCATTCAAATTTCTTTGATTGCCTAACAAACATAAATTCACACTATTTTCTAAAATTGGGGTCCAGGGAAGATCTAAAACAGTCTATTTTATCTATGTTCCTTCAGTTTGTCTCAATGTACAGGTTCTAACCTCTCTTTCTGCATGTGTGTGTACGTCCATATGTGTGAATGCACACAAGCATATGTGAAATTGGCTTGATATAGAAACCTGGCAATCTGTCCTGCAGAATGTTCCTTATTCTGTGTTTTTAAATTGCACCCTAACATCTTACCATGGTTTATCTAGTGAAGTTTTGTTTTATTTTTGCAGGAATGTTTCATAGGAGAGTTTGTTTATTTTCTGAAAAGGAAATACAGAAGACAAAGTCCAATGGTTTCTCTTTCTGCAATGTCAGTTTTAATTAATAGACTCCAGCGATTTCAGTCTGATCCAACTATTTAAAAATTCCTCACCAAAAAATTACCTAAGGGTTCAATGATCATAGATTCACTTTTTTTGTTAGGCTTGTCCCAAAATTGATATTGTATTACTACTTCTAGTTTTAATACCTATAATTGCCCTATTAAGAAGGATTTTTTTCATAAATACTTTAATACATGAAGCATAGTTCTTAGAGAAGAGATGAATTAATGTTTAAATTCTTCTTCAGCTTCACAGTTTCCAGAATAAATCTGATATTATAAAGGAAAAATTTGGGAGTTTGAGAATTTTTTTAAAAAGTATCTTAATGATCTCATGGGTTATAAAGAATTCAATGTCATTTAACCTCTTTCAGTTACCAGTTCATTGTGGCCTAAACTGTCCACTAGGAGATAGTAAATCTTTCTGATGCAGTCTAATTCATTGGTAGCCTTGCTTTCATGTGAGATGATGTTCCAGTTTCACCTTATGTAACATCTAGAAATAATTAATATCTTTAAAGTGCCTTTTTTTTTAGTGAAAACTAACAGTTTGAGCTCATCAGTATCTGGAAAGTAAGGGTGCTCATTGCTGCTGGTTACTACAGGTTAGGTATTATTCTTACCCTTTTTGTGAACCGAACTAGGAAATATGTATTTTTTAAAAATGATGCTACTTCAAAAATTGTATTTCCAATCCAAATTTATACAATTTATTTGTTGACATCTTGCTTTTAAATTGTTGTATCTGTAGAAAATATCTAATTCCTAAATACCCGTTTGATCTCTCCAGCTACAGTAGCTGATATTACTACAATAACATAATTTTTAGCCAGTATTATTATTGTTGATATAATTATTGAGAGCATGATTCATTTGGGTTTTGATTTTGCTTTTTGGAGTTCATTTGTCATTGGCATATATTTCCATTTTACTGTGGTTTATAACCAATAGAAATATGTTTTCCTTTGTAGCTAAGTCACATTTTAAGACATGCTTAGATCCATTTGCTACACTTTACTTTTAATTTTTATACATTGTAATTTAATATTTTACTTTATTTTTAGAATGACGTAAAATAAATACATCCCACCAAAGACAAATTTACAAAATGAGACACATTCAGAGGAATCTAAATTTTATTTGTAACTTCTATCTTTCTGCTTTTTTCTCATCATAGTTGTTGACTTTAATTTGTTATTTTTGTTTATTGTTCCATTTTGATATATGGAATGTGGGTCTTTTACAAGATAATATATGATATGCATGAATCCTTTCAGCCTTATTTAAAAAGTGAAGAATCTTTTCTTTGTCATATTCTCCTTTCCTGTTCCTTCCCCAATTCTTTAAGCAAAGGTAGAAGTTTATATAGAGCAAGGTTTCCTAACAAAGGACACACTTATATTCTGTAACCAGTGAAAAGGGGGCATTAAAAGTTAAAGTTCCTTTGAAAGCCAATGTCTGTAACTATTAAGATTCAGGCAGAATTTCTTTCCTTTTTGGAGCTGAACAGATTTTTGATGAGGAAAGTGTAGGTTTTACTAATGGAACAGGCCTTGTGTGTATAGAGAAATGGGTTTGTGGACATTAAAACACTGATTGATATGCAGAGATCTTTTACAGGTAAGAATTTGGGAATAGAAATTTCTTTCCTGCTTCTTTGATCTCCTCCCAAATCCCATGGAGGTATGTTATGGCTGCAGAGAACTGTAAATGTTAGTGAGCAGCAACATGAAAGCCCTAAAAATGTAGTTGCAAAGGCAATTCAAACATCAGGTGTCCTTCTCATCATCCAGACTCTGGGTTTAGAGCTATTGAGGGAGTTCTGTCAAGTCTCAAACTGCATTGAATTGTTGACCTGGTATGAATACTCAAATTACATCGAACACTTACATTTTCAGTGTGAGAGAGCAGCTGTTACTTTCTTCTGCTCTTTTTAAAAAAATACATAGAAGAGGTGCATATACAAACATACACATGCATATGGGTTCATGCACATTTCATCAAAAGACATTTCTTTCTGAGGACAAGCATGTCATTTTTGAATAAGAAAACTTCTACCCAGTATCCTCTCTCATGAAATTGTACTTTCAAACCCATTTGCAGTTAGGGAGCTGTATTTAGTAAGTGTATTTTGGGAAGTTGGTGACAGGAAAAACTGTAATGAGACTGAAGCAGAATAAAAAAGACAAAGAATCCAACTCAAAAATTGTGTTGCTTCTTCCTCTTTGGCATGAAGTATATGCATCTAGCATGGAATAGGGACACCAGCAGGGAAGATGTGTGTCATTTTCTGTGGTCTTTAAAACACAAATTTAATTTATCGATATTGTTCATACTCAACACATACGTGTTGTACCATTAGGAATTCTAACTTTATCTATTATTCACATTGGAGTTTTCTATCTTCCACCATCTTCAATTATCAGTGCATGGTCTGTTGTGTCTGTAAAAGTAGAAACCTCTTACCTTAAGGAGACTGAGGCATTGGAAAGAGGGTAGTAGGAGCATCTTATCTTAAAATCTCTACCTCTAATATATAGAGATGTTTTTGGCCCGCAAATATTTCAGTATTAGCCATCATCTTCTGAGGTAGATGAAATAGAAAGTGTCATCAAATCTAAGAGTGTCTCCAAGTCAGTAATAATCTCAAAATGAAAACAGCACAAGGTCTTGTGGTTCCCTAGGTTATGTAGAATTTTATCCTGTCCGTGCAACTATCTAAGGAAAACTTTTTAAATGACTGGACCTGTTGACATGCTACCCCTATTGTGTTTCCACTTACCCCTTTTGAATCACCCTTAGCTCTCCAGAATTAAAGGTTAATTGCTCAGGTGAGACCACTGTATCAGGAGACAGGGTGCCATATGAATTCTTGTTTTTGCTTAACTGACAAATGCTGTGTGATCCCAAGCCAGCCCTTCTCTTCTCTGTGCCCTTCTTTTTCCTTTTGCTGTAAAATGCAAACTTCAGAATAATGATCTCCATGGCTCTTTTCAACTCTGACATTTGGGGAATTTACAAAAATGCTATAAGATATTAAAGAGTTACATTTAAACACCTGGCCACTTTAAAAAGGCTTTGCATATATATTGTATTTCACTTGCTAAATCGCCAAATAAACCTGACAGGAGTGAGCCCCCAGAGAACATGAGACCAAATTGCAAATGTCTGTCTCTGATGATGGAGGTCTTGTAATCTGAGCATTGATTCTAGAAAGCTGTTAGGTGCTTCTCAGAGTAACGCAAGGTTATAAAGTGATGTATTACCCACGAGAAATCCTTTCCCATTTACATTTCATTTTCCTCTGTGGTATTTAACTTATTTTTATTATGTGAAACCATTATAAATATTTATACTGCAATGTATGATTGGTCAATAAAGAAAAATCAATACTAGGTTTTTGTTGCCCAGGAAAAAGATTATACTTTAGCTGACTCAAATCAAGAATCTCAAAGAATGCACATTAGGAGAGAGAATTATGTGGAAAAAATTTAAAAGTGCATGTTACTTATTTTATATTTTAGTGCCATGCATATTTATATTTACACATACTTCTACCTATGCACACAAAGGATTTTGGTTTAAAATGACATTTATTTTGTTAGTAGCCTCGATTCAGCTGAACAGTCCTCCCACAGCTATCTATGAACTACAGAAAATGATCAACTTTAATGATTGTGGGAAGCTAATTATCAAAGTTAATTTCCATGTTTATGATAACATTCACCCTTAACTATAAGAAACATGAACTTGGAAGTAAAAAAGATTCTATCTACTTTATTCCACATAATATCTTGATGCTCAGGTGCAAACTGAAAGACCACGTTTTTAACCTTGTAATATAAAAGGAGAGGAAAACAGGATAACTACATGAATACTTAAAACAAGTACATAAGAGAGAGTCACTGCTCATCTGCTTAGATTGGTCCAAGAAGTTCTTTCTTGAGAATCAATTTTTTGAACTACAATCAGATTGTTAGGAAAATGACTGTCATCCAGTTGGGATAGCAAGACACATAAACAAGTCATTTAGTCATTTCAATATAAGGCAAGAAGTGAGCAGTACTTCTAAATATTGCTATACTGAATGAGTGACTTATAGAACATCACCCATATATATATATATATATATATATATATATATATATATGACATGCAATATATATGATGCAATAGAAATATAGACATGCTATGTATATATCAGCATATCAGTTTCCATTCCAGAACTGCTGCAATTTAACATCTTCCAGTTTGATTTTTACACAGGTAAATTTTGGAACAACAGTGATCAAAAAAGAGAAATTCAAGGAAAAGGTAAATTACTTTCAGCTTCCAGTGGGAAAATTTCATAGAGGAAGAAGACTGCAAGGAACCTAAGAAGGTGGATGGGACTCAGCCAGTTTTTACTCATCATCTCTTTTCAGCACTCCGCAGAGGGGCTCATAGGCCCAGATAATAAGCATCATCAGGCCAGAATGGGTCATGTATTTCACAAATAAACTCTGATATTCAGAAATGATCACAAGTTAAAATTGTTTGCTTTGTGCGTGTAGACATCTAAATGTATAATCCTGAAAGCATTAAATCTAAATGGATCAGTTTTGATACACCACTTTGTTATATCAGAAAAATTTTAGTACAAAATATAAGTGTGCACAGATATCTGTGTGTGTGTGTGTGTGTGTGTTGCACGGGATTAGAGACCAAATGGATCTGATCCAGATAACTTTAGCTCTCTCTGATCTTCAGAGTTTTCATCTGCAAAATAGGATTAATAAAATCTGCTTCATAGTGTTGCTGGAAGAATTGAACGAGATAAATGAGAGTCGCCTAGTCTCATGCTCCTTACCACTGTGCATGTGTTCAGCAGACACGAGTTTACTTTTCTGCTAACAAAAATGACATATTTTTGAGAACTCCTGTTCTTTGAAAAAAACTAAGCCTAATATCTCTTTAACTAGGAGGTGTTACTTAGAATAATTTTACTAGCTGGGTGTGGTGGCTCATGCCTTTATTCCCAGCACTTGGGAGGCTGAGGTAGAAGGATCCTTGTGATTTCCAGACCAGCCTGGGCTACAAAGTGAGTTCAAGGCCAGCCTGAACTGCACAGTGAGACCCTGCCTCAAAAAATTTGGGGCTCAGTGGCGTAAGTGCCTGCCTGACAGGTGTGAGGTTGTGAGTTTGATCCCCAGTACCGCCCCCAAAAAAGAATAATTTTACTACAGATTAGGCAGAATTAGTAAGATTTCAAGATATTGTTAAGTGAATAATTTATAGTTGCTCATGCAAAAAAAGGTAACAGTGTGAGTTGATGGGCATATATATTTTGTACTTCAATAGTAACCATTTTTACTATATATGTATCTTAGACCATCATTCTGTATATATTAAATGTACATACCAAAAATTTTTTTTTATTTAAGCGGAAAAAAAAGACACATATAGCAAAGACAAAAAACAAAACAGACAAACAAATGACTAGAGTAAATGCATAACAGTAACATTACAGGTTTACAAAGCAGGATGATAGAAACTTGACAATGGTTGCAATACTGCGTATCATTATCTCTGAAATGGTTGCTTATATTAACAGATATAGACATGTAAAATTGATCCAATCATATGAGTGTTAAATGTTCTTTCTCAATAACGAATACATCCAGCAGTGTGTTCGTTTTAGTTATCTTACATATACATATATACAGATTTATATCTTTTCCAAAATTTATTTTTAAAACTGATATGGATATTGTTATCATTAAAGTGCTAGATAGATATTTGGAAAATATGCATAAATAGTAAATATATGGAATTAATATGCACTGAGAAGATCAGATCAACAGATCCCTTGGACTTTCCTTACTGTGGGACAGTTTTGCTTGAAATAGGAACAGAGGGAATAATGCTCTGTCAGCTCCAACATTAATTGCTAATCATCATGTTGGATGTTTTATAACCAAAACATGTAATTGTCACATGTTCAAATGCAAACTTACTAGTGCCCCTTGCAAAAGATCTTGCAAATTGTCTAATTTGTCTAGCTAACTAGGCTGATTTAAGACCCCAATATTCTGATTACATGCTCTATATCATTTAAATTTTTCTGAATATATGTAATAATATTACAGACTTTAGTATTCTATATAAGGGTACAATTCTGTATTAGAGTCTACCTCATCCACCAGGCTAAATTATTAATTACATTCAATGAGGCACCAAGGGTGACAGGAGTTTGGAGAAGGCCACTGAAGACAATACTAATTGAAAACTGCTATGAAAACAAAGAAATAGTGAGTCTGGCATCTCAAGGAAAGAAAGTCTTTATGATAAAGGAAAGACAAATGGTAAACAGTCTTATCTGGTATACATAGTAGTGAAGTAGGAAAGGAATGGAAAAGATTTCCTATTAAGTGTTATAAACACATTTTAGGCACTTTTTTGCTGTTTTATTCTTTTCTCTCTCTTATTCTCTCTCCCATTCTCCTTCTACCTCCATGCAGTAAGGTGGAAGGATCTTGAAGAGGTTCCTTTTACGGAAAAGTGAAGAAAATTCTTAGTGTTTTTCCTGGAGCTATGACAGTCACGCATATCCTTGTATACTTCCATTATTCCGCATTGTCATGGAAACATTTAAAGCATATGCTCATCTAGACTGAAATAGAGTTAAGCAGAATACATTTGAAGAGATAAAAGGAGAAGGGTTTTTCCTGGAGATCTGAGTTAGAGTCTGGTACCTGGCTCACCACTAAATGGTGGCATGGCCTTGGCAGACTCTGCTCTGTGCTGCAGTGTCCTTGTCTCACAAATGGAAAAGGAAATGAAGTTCTAGTCGCTGCTTGACCTGCTATGTGATAAGCCTGCAAGCATATGACAGCTCTCTAAATTTCACTGTAGGAGGATTTCAGCTTTCAGCAAGCATGTTTTATAGCACCTTAATGGTGAAAGGTACACACTTTTGAATGTTTTAGACCCACGTTTTGACTCTGCAATCATACCTTGAACAAATCAAATGACTCTTTGATTGTCTTACCAGTAATATGCAGACTAACACTCTTAAAGTTGTTTTGCTTTAGTGAAAGTTAAATAAGGTCACCCAAGTGCCCGACACAGAGTAAGTCTCTGATCATGAGAATGTTTTACAGAACACTTTTTTCTTGCCTTAGTATACTGTTTGTTTTGTTTTTTGTATGTGTGTGGTCCTGGGGTTGGAACCCAGGGCCTCATACCTGCTACGTGAGACCTCTACCGCTGAGCCGTATTCCAGCCCCAGGACGGTATTTGGCTATGTGAGGTATGGTGGCATAACAACTGTTTTACCACCATGACTTATCAGGCACATATTACAAAACTAGGTGCCTCTTAATGGCATCCTAAGAAGACTATTGATAATCTCCATCACCCTAGCTCCAACCCTGTAAATGACACTTCATAAAACTTTGGCTCATGGACCAGAATACATTGACCCCTTCTTTGTGATTCTTTTAAAAGTGCAATGGTATAGAACATGAATCCTGACCTAAACTCCCAGTCACTCAGCCTTTCTTGCCGTTCCATTTTCAGTCAGTAGAGCCCTCTAAGCCATCACTCCCTTGCCTGTTAAGTGGTGACAATATATAGATTCTACCTTTCAGATATATACATTAAGGAAGAGGCATTACAAAATTATGAACTTTTAAAGTCTAACACCCATGTCCACATTAGCACTCACCTTGAATATGAACATTGGTACAAACCATAAATCTGAGAGTCCTCTTGCAAATCTGTGTCTCAAATGTGGCTGAACTGAGGGCATTCCAGTGTATTGTCTAGCATGCTTAGAGGCTTTGCTCCAAAGCATCTGGTTTTTATGACTTTATTCCCCATTCAGAACTCCAAAATGCCTCACACGAATGTTTTCCTTTATCCAGAACATGCTTTGAACCAAACCAGATAAGAAAAGCAAGAGCCTGGAGTATAATCCTCCAGGTGTCTCTTTGGCTTCTCTTCTGATTTTTCTAAGAAGATTTCAACATAAAATTTTCTCCTCCATCACTAAAACATGAAGATTGTGTCATAAATTCCTTTCTGTCATATTAGGAAAGGCATTTTAACAAATGGGCTGATTTCAGTCCTTATCATGACACATACAAACTGTAGTACCTTGGGTAGATCCAGTGAATAAGATAACAGGAAAAATATAAGAACGGCATGCAAACAAAGTGAGATCATGTATGTAAAAAAAGTTTTGATAAATAAAGATGTTCTGTATTGGCACCATCACTAGTAAGATCACATGACTCGTGACTCATTTCAGTGGAAAGAAACTGCAGCAGTGGTTTCCAGTTCAGTGCCCTTATTTGTCTAAGAAAACTCATTTTAAGAACTCTTGTTTACATAATAGAATCAACTAATTCATAAATAGCTTTCAAAGTAGAAATCAGACATGAACTTTCTTTAATTATTTTTTATCTATTAGTTATGGAATCTCTCTGTGAAAACAAACCTACAGACTAGGAGATAATCTAATGCAACAAACAAAGCAGAGTATATCGCAAAAGCTATTATATGTGGAAATAAAGCACAGGTATTAGTTTCTGGGCCACAACAAATTACCATAAGCTTAGTGGTTTAAGCCAACAGAAATTGATTCTTTCCCAGGTACAGTGGCCAAAAGTCTGAAATCAAAGTGTCAGCAGCATTGAAGTGGTGAGTCTGAGGAAGAGGATCTTTTGTCTCTTTTTCCTGACTTCCAGTGTTTGCCAGCAATCCTTGATTCTCCTTGGCTTCCTGTCACATTAACCCTGCCTTGATATTTAGCTCACCTTGTCCTCTGTCTCTGTCTTTTGCTTTCTATAAAGACACATTTCATTGGATTTAAGATCCACCTGGATAATACAAGATGATCTCATATTGAGATTCTTAATTATAATCCAGGTGTGGTGGCACTCACCTCTGAACCCAGCACCGAGAGGGTAAAGTAGGAGGATCATGACAAATTTTAAACCAGCCTGAGCTCCATAGTGAGTTCAAAACCAGCCTGTACTACATAGGCAGACCCTGTCTCAAGCAAACAAACAAACAAACAAACAAAACAAAAAACAAAAAACAAACCCCTAACTTTCTGTCTACAAAGATGCTCTTTCCAAGTACAGTCACAGGTTTCAAAAGGATTTAACTTTGGGTTCCACTCAATCCACTACAATAGACTTACAGTTACACTGACATGGATTTAAATTCCAGCTCATGTATTAACTATGCACCTGGTGCTCTCTATACTTCATCTCTTGTAACAGGACTGTAATAAAGTCTTTACAAGATTTTGGTACATTAAAAGAAACCATGAATCTTGAGTTCCTGCCAAGTGGTAGACACTCCATAGAAAGTAACAATTTTTAAAGTAATATTGATGACAATGAAGGCCAACGCAAAAGAAGAAACTTTCAGATTTAGTGGAAAATGCCTGGACTGGGTTCAAGAAGTTCTTTTTCGAGTTCTTCCATGAACCAATCAGTTCCATATCTCATACTTCCCATCTGCAAATTGCATGGAGTACACTATCGAAACTTTATTGTGCTTTTCCCTCTCGAACACAATGGAATTTTGCAAGCATGTGTAAGGTTATCTTGGGAGTAATTGTGTGAAAAACACCTAAATGCTTTAAAAGTTCGGTAGAAAGCATATCATTTACCACTCTTCTGATTTCCCTTAGTTCTGCAGATTTGTTTCTAGGTGGGGAGTTCACTTAGAGATTTTCCCATCCATTTCCAGAAAGTAGTTGAGCTGTCTAAACCAAACTTTTGGGAGCTAACCATTTTCAGACTTTTGATTTAGACCTGTCCAATTCCCATCCTCTAGTTCACAGCAAATTTCTCAGCTGGGCACTGCCTTTGAGAAATGCCCCAACTTGCCTTCTTGGGCTTAAAAAAAACTAGTGGTAGGAATGCAGGGATTATCTGGAGAACCACAAAACTGACGCAACAAAGATTGGCTATGAAAGTCATGTGGCTCCTTTTAGAAATTTGTTCTGTATTTGCAATTTATTATTGTGCTTTCTTTGGTAGTGGCAATACTCACTGGGCAACTGCAGACCCTTCCAAGTGCCCAAGGCCCTATACCACAGTTTGCTTTCTTTTCTTTCTTTCTTTCTTTCTTTCTTTCTTTCTTTCTTTCTTTCTTTCACTTTTTCTCTCTTTCCTTCCTTCTTCCCTTCCTCCTTTCTTTCCTTTCTTCCTTCCTGTTCCTGTTCCACTTTTTCTTCCTCTGAGATAAAACACAGCAACTTCATGCTTTATCATATCCCCTGTCCCCCACTTGGTGATGAGGTTGCCCTATTTTGGTAAATTTCCCAGGTTGTGTTTGAAATTATGATCTTCCTTTCTCAGTCCTGCAGAGTCCTGGGATTATGACTTTGAGCCATCATGCAAGGCTTCTGCCAACAGTTCCTCCTGTACACTTGTCTGCCTGGTTGTTTGACCCACAAGTCACTGGACTGATGTGCAATGTCTTCTCTGGGAGCTAAGAACTCTATCTTTTTTTTTCAATGTGTCACTGCTCCAACCCACTAGGACAGATGACCCTTAAAGTGCTGCAACTTGTATAAGGGGATACAGCTATTTTGTTTGTTGATGAACAAAAGTCTTAACTTCAGCAATGTCTTCCTGAGACTACACTGAGAACTACCAACCTGGAACAAAGAATGTTCCCACCTTGCCCTTTCTGAAGATACTAACTGGCATGAATACCTAGCCCCAATCTACCACTGCTCAAGCCCCTACTTGGAGGTGGAAGGTAACAGTAAGATCTGAGCCTCTCAGGACTGCTGATCCTGCTAGGGTCCCCACATACTTGAGTAGAAGGGAGAAAAAGTACGTAGTATAAAGCTGTGGGGAATGGGCCTCCAAAAATTAATTTCAGGAAGATGAGAAGGCAGCAGGTGGTAGGATATAGAAAGCAACAACTCCAAGCCTTGGCATATTCTCCATTCTCCTATTGGGCTTCACTTCCACAGTACAAATTGTAATGAGACATTAAGGGTTTCATTAAAGAGAAAGGAGAGAAATAATCTCGAAGCATAACTCCTTCTGAGGATGTGTACACTGATACTATGCCTGTGGCGCTGGACTTATTTATAATACAAGCATAAAAAGAAGTCAAGACCTTGGCCTTTTCCTGTCTGTGAACAACTGATTTATTTTTACTATCTAGATTAAAAAACATGTTTTTCTAGCAGGAGAAGTTTGTGGAAGACCCTTTCACATTACATGCCATGTAGATTTCTTGCTGGGCTTTAGGAAAGGCTTAGCTATTTTCCAAAACAGGAACCAAAACATGAAACCCTCACGCCTAGATCATGGAATGGCATATTGAGGACTGTGTAATCCTGAGAGACACTGAAACTATGCCAACCATGAGTTCCCTGAGAGCAGCTCTAAGTCCCTTTTATCTCTGTGTGTGCTACTTGCCTATGGATAAGCAGCTCATGACTACAAAATAAGTCACATGTACTTTTATAGCAAAATTATCACAGCTTCAAAGAGTCTAATTGCCAGAAAATGGTGCTCTACCCCACCTACTGTCTTTTGACCATTTAGTAATCATTTCCAGGTTACACTCCAACACATGTAAGCAGAGTAATTTCCTTATTTCCTCCATGCCATCTGCTTCTTGGTTGTGACATCATCTAACCCTGTAACCTGCCAACATCTTTTGCCAGACTGTCATTCCATGGGGCACAGTATTCTCAGTGACCTAAGATCATTGCCATTTGCTTTCCCAAGCAACACTAAAGGAATACTCCTACCTAATAGATTTGGAATAATAAAATGGGCATGCGTTAGGACAGTTGCTTAATGGCTGCCACTAGGAGTGGCTTCATTCAGAATCCACAGGTCAAACACAATTTCACAGTGCCTTCCCTAAGCGTGCCTGTCCATCTTTCAGTCCTCTTTAAATGCAGAAGCCACTTTCTAGATCTTCCCTGCTTCTATTGCCTGAAGTTTCCCAAGAATCTCCCTATTTCTTGGTACCTGACTTCAATCAAGTTTAATGGAGCTGGTGTCCTCATAAAACACAAGGAATTGGTTCTTCCTCATTTCTAACACCTTGTGGCACTACATCTTACTTTAAGCAACAAGATTAGAAGCTTAATACAAACGACAGGAGACGTGGTATATGCTTTCTCTTGAAGGAAAATGTCACACTTACTCACAAGGGGATATGTTCTTTCTTCATCCAGAGTAGAAAATGTCTGTTTTTGGGGGTACATGTCTATGCCTTGGTAAATAATACCATGAAGAGGAGCATTCGATCTATGTTTTCTCTGCTTCTGAGTTCAGCCCCTTAAAACAAAAATCTTTCAGGAAGATAGAGATGAACACATCAGATCTGCACAGCACTACTTATAATTCTTTTTCCGTCTGTTCTTTTTCTCATATGTATAACTCCTCCTAACTCCCTAAGAATGTGCTATAATTTAGAGCCCTATGTCAGTCAAAATTCATATTTAGAAAAACTCTTTTTTTTTCAAGAAAGCAATTTTCTGAAGCATACTTTGTCAGAAATATGCACAATTTATATTATTGATTAGGTCACTTAAAATCTGAAGAATTTACCTAGTTTCTTTCATTTAACTCAGATCTTTAGATTGAGGTAGATCTTCATGGATTTTGTTTTATATTTTTAAGTTAAAGACAGTATAAATTGATCTCAAAATGAAAGGGACTATTTCTTCCACTCCAAGGATATTGATCCTGAATAAAGTATAGTTTGATGTGTTTCTTGGTGTGTTGGAAAGCAGTGAATGAGGAAGATTCTGGTTCTCTTGGAGTCACTTCCAAGAAAACAAGGTAAACAAGGCAATGATAAATACTATGCAAATGAAAGGGCATTGCAAGAAACTGATGAGGCTGGTGGCTGAAACGTTGGAAAGTCAGCGACGTCCCTCTTAGGTGAAGACATTTGAACTGAGACTTGACTGGAAAGGAGAAGGAGGCAACCATGCAGTGACCTGAGACCATAGCCTTTTGGGCAAAGAAAACAGACAGTACCATGTCTTGAGACAGGAGTACTCCTCTCTTGAGGAATCCCACAAATGTAGTGGGACTAGGGCAGCAACTAGAGTGAGGTGTTAACTGTGCACAGAGTGGAGACAAACCATACTTTGCAGACATGAGTGATGCTAAAGATTTTGGTATCTAGGCAGCTGGGTGTTTTTAAAAAGATCCTTCCAGCTACTTTGGAAGAGGAAGTAGGGAAGATGCTAGTAGCAGAGTCAGAGAACATAGTTGGTTAAACTCATGGAAGAGTGAAAAATGAGTATGTCTTGCACATGAATGATACTGACAGGGAATATCATAGGAAAGGAAGAAGGAATTCCAAGATGGAGTCTTCTGGTAGAGGAATATGGGCTCCCTGGAAGTGGAAGGAATAAAGGAAAGAGGAATCAGGAATGATGACTGTGCTTGTGTTTTGATTCTCCTTTTGTTTGAGTAGGTATCACGTGATATTTTGAGATGAACATTTGGATGGATAATAAATAATTCCTTAAAGTAAATTCCATCTCAATTCTGACTCATCAGGGCAACTTTTGTATCTTTAAATGTGCAAACATTTTACTTTTGCAAATGACAAACATGACCTTAAAGGGCCGGGTTGTCTCTTTTTGCTACTCCATTATGGTTCAGCTTTCTAACTGAAGACAAGGAAGAACTGAGTGAATCTTGAGTATAAATGCTAGTTGAATGGTATGTATGAGCATGAAGAAAAGTTATAATAACTTTGAAGTTTGCAAAGCACTTTCTCATTTATTGTATAGCTTGATCCTCTTATTAGCACCATCAAGAAAATATATTATAACCTCAGCTGTACAGAAGAGGAAACTGAAGCCAAAGTAACAAATGAACCAGTCCAGGGTGCCATGATGTGTGTGCATGGGCTGTCATGAAGCCCAGGTATGCTTAGTTCCTGGTCCCAACTTTTGTTGATGGGGTCACAATCCTGGAAACTTTTCTTGCATATAAACCTCCAAGGGATTTTTTTGTTCATAGTTTTACACCATCCAGACTCTGACTCACAGCTGGAGAATCAGCCTTCTTATTATGTAGTGAATTCCATGAACACACACCAAGTGTTGTTTTCTGTAACAGGCTAAAGAAGCTTCCTCTCTCAGACTTCTTCTTCCAACAGTTAGAGTATTTTTCCTTGGAAAACTGTGCCCAGGTTGAGGGGATTTCTCTTTAGTTTTATGTAGCCTCTTTGAAATACTCCAAATTCAATGATTTTTGTTCAGTCCCTGGGGCCTTAGGAACAGCCAACCCACATGTGGTGGGAAGTGAGGCGCGAGGGAAGGAGGAATGTGAGGGAGACACAAACACAGCACAATGTTTTCTTTCTCAGAAACTTCATCAAGGCTCCGATTCCAGTGACCTCACCTTCAAGCAATGCCAGCTCCTTTGCTTTAAATCAAAGTTGACTTGTGGTAGTGGTTCACATATTTTGAGTCTAACGAGTCCACAGCTTCTGATGTTGCAAAGGAAATCCTGAGGGGAGTATATGCCCTCTGAGATCAGAATGGTTAATGATCTTGACGTATACCAGCTTCCACATTTTCCTCCAGAACCAAGAAGGAAGGTATACATGGGAGACAAGGCTATCAGTGTGGCAAACAGCATGCGAACAGGGACATTTACAGGAGCCTGCCCGTGACTGTCCATTCTGTACTCTCATCTCAGGGAAAGGAACATTATTTGTCAAAACAGGCTCTCAGTTGATCTTTCTCTTTTTGTTCTTGTCTCTGACATTTAGGTGTTGTCTCAAAGAGCTCCATGCAGATTTCCTGCTCAAATTTTTTTAGTGCTTACTCATCACAAATAAATTTAATCCATGTCCCTTCTGAAGTCAGACTATTCATGATCTGGTTCCTGGCTTCATCTATGACCTCTTTTGTCACAACTTCAACTCTCATCTCTTCACTTGCTGTTCTAGAATCCTTGTCATTCTGAGAACATGTTAATCACTCTTAGACTTATTATAATACTTCTGTTTCTTATGTAATCAATGAAAGGCTGTTTCCACAGGAGGTTTGTGGTTCATTTCTTCTTGCCATTTATATTTTTGTTTCCTCTCAAATTTTACACCTTGAGAGGTTAAAGTTTTACCGTGGTAGAAGTGTCTAAGATTTACTAATACTATGATGGTTAATTTTAACTGTACAATTGACTGAAAATGGGTTTCCAGCTGTTTTGTCAAGCAATATTGTGAATTTTTCTGAGATTTATTTATGTCAGTAGACTGCTGAGTGTTGGGGCATAAGCCTATAATTCTAGATAATCTAAAGATTTAAAGAGAAGAATCGTAAGCCCAAGGTTAGCCTGGGCAGCTTAGTGAGACTTTATCTCAAATTAAAATTTATAAAAGGGACAGGGATATAGACATGTCAACCCCAGAATTATGTGAACCAATTCCAAACCAATTCCATATATTCATTTTCTCTCTTTCTCTCCTTCTTTCTCAATACATGTATTACCACTGGTTCTATTTCTACGGAGAACTCTGACAAATGCAGATGTAGGTCCTGAAAGTGATTCTAAAGAGCAGAATGTAATGAATGAGTTTTCTGAATGGCTTATGTGTTTCTAGAATTACCTCTCTAACCTGACTAAATATAAAGACACTAATGACTATTTCCAATAGTAAAGAGAGCACTGATAGTACATGACAGGATCTGACAAAAATATATGCAAAATATTATCACAGGACACTCCTAATCGACTACTTAAAATAATATTGTAAGAATTTTCATGAATTTGTGCAATTCATTCAAACATGTTTGTCAAATAATAATTTAAAAATATTAACTGGTTAATTATAGTGTTGCTGGATGAAGTAGAAAGAGAAAAAGATGAGCTCAAAAATTTGAACTTTCAGCTCAAGTACCACACAGATGATTTAAAATCTTCTATATGTGTCCTGAATGAGACCTCCTATAGCCAAAGCACTGCGATCGTTGAAAACCAAGCCCACAATCTTACAATGCCACTGACTGAAATAAAGTACAAATTAAACCAACAGTTGCATA
This sequence comes from Dasyprocta punctata, assembly GCA_004363535.1. NCBI lineage: Eukaryota > Metazoa > Chordata > Mammalia > Rodentia > Dasyproctidae > Dasyprocta > Dasyprocta punctata. The sequence goes on from RJWM01004126.1 coordinate 91,585, forward strand.
AGGCATCTACCATTAAAGTGAGGGCATTGACTGTGAAAGAATGTGATCCTAATAGTTGAAATGGGCATGTCTGGAACGATTTTGATGAAACTGAGGATATTAAGGCTCTACATTTTGCATAGCTTTTGTTAGCAGAAGCATCTCGTATACTTAGAGTGGGACAGTTTGCTGCATTCCACCCAGTGTGAGGGATTAGTCAAACTTTTCCTTAGTCAATTGTCCTGCAAGACATAATGATTCTCCTTATGATCTACCCCCAGTTCCCCTACTTGCATCCAGTTAGACTCAAATTTGCTTCTAATTGAACTACAAATTGTGACTCATGAAAGGGTATGCTACACTGTAAAAGAACAACTTGATTTTTATATAGATAGAAATCCAGAAAATACGTGTAAAAATAGATATTTGAGGGTGTGGGGTAAAGGTGGAAGGCAAGTAAACTTGGACTTGGTCAAATTATTGATATGGGTTCACTGAGCAGACAGTCTGTGTGACTGTTGAAACTCAAAGAATTAGGATGTGCTCTCAACAGTTTCTTTGGTTGAGTACAGGAGAGATCAAAAAGTGACTCAAAAACAACGAGATAGAAATGCCAACCCAGCTTTGGAATAGTGTAGAGGAAGAGATTAAGGTTTAGCGAGACTAGAATATTAGACCAGATTTGTCATTTAATGCTTACTCACTCCCTATGGAAGGGACCCAAAGACAAGTTTTTCACCACAACTATGAAAAATATATTTGTGAGGAGAAACGCTACATTCTTCAAGATCTCTGTAATGAATCCTCTCTGCAGTACAGCCATTGCAGGGGGAACACAATCGCTCAACTGGGAAATCTAAGTGTGGTGGAATCAACTGAAGCCTGGGATGGCAGAAGTCAAGTGGAGGCACTTAACACCCAAGGCAAAGTAGATTTAATTATTGTAAGGGACATCAGAGTCAAAGTAGCAATCATAATTGTCTGGCTTTTGCAGAATTATGGTGTTGGCTAACTGATCACAGTGTTTCTAGTGGTGAAATTCAGAGTGTGGTCGAATACCATGTTGAACATTTAAATTTTAAACATTGTACTGTCGTAAAAGACACGTTGCAATTAATCTACCTTAATTGCTGCTCAATGCTTCAAACCATTGTGCTTTCCATTTTCTGAAGTAGCTCTGGAAGTCTTTTTTCATGGGTGTCTTTAGTTGTGGCTGCCTTCATTTTCTGAATTGATTCAAAATATTGACACTTTGACTTTGGGGAAAATCTATAAATTACATGGTAGAAGATCTTGTAAATAAAGTATATGAGACACAATGCAATATTTTTACAAACCATTCTGCTCATTGTATGACACAAAGCAACAGGATTCACTGTATTTTTGATCACAGTCCATAAAAGCATTCACAAAGAAGAACTTTCAGAATTGCTTCAGAAGAAATACGGGATAAATGCATTTAAAGCAAGAGGAAGTCTTTTGAGAGGGATTAATGGTAATTTTTTTAAGAGTAGGAAAATTTATTGGAGAAAAACAATGGGAAATAGGAATTGGGGAATGGGGAATTGGAAGAGCTCCTGATAGACAGGAGGGGTCCCGAATGGGTTTCACAGGAATCTGTTTTTTACTGTAATTTTTTTAAGAGAAAAAAAGACACATATAAGAAATACAAAAAGCAAAAGAGTCAAACAAACAACTAAAGTAAATGCACAACAGTAACATTATAGATTTACAAAACAGGATGATTGACAGTGGTTGTAATATTGTGTATTGTTATCTTCAAAATGGTTGTTTACATTAACAGATAAAGACATGTAAAATTGATCTAATCATATGAGCATTAAGTGTTCTTTCTACATAACTAATACATTCAGCAGTATGTTAGTTTTAGTTGTCTTACATATACATATATACAGATTTATATCTTTTCCCTTCCCTCTTTCCCTCTTTTCCTCTATTCCCTTCCCAATTACTTTTGCTCTTCGAGCTGTTTTTTACCCTTACATAGTATTTGTTATAGATTTTGGATCATATACACTTTTTCAGTTTCTTGCATTAGGGAGACAATACAGTATTTACACATGTGGGCTTGATTTACTTCACTTATGAGTATGGTCTCAAGTCGTGGCCATTTACTTATAAAAGTGTCAATGCGATCTTTCTTAATAGCTGAGTAGTACTCCATTGTATAAAAATACCACATCTTTTTTATCCATTCTTTGATTGATGGGCACTTGGGTTGTTTCCAAGACCTGGCTATTACAAATTGGGTTGCTATAAACGTGGGTGCACAAATATCACTGTGGTATGATGTTTTCAATTCTTCTGGGAAAATGCCCAGAAGAGGGATAGCTGGGTTGAATGGGATATCTAATCTTAGCTTCTTGAGGAATCTCCATACTGATTTCCACAGTGGTTGCACCAGTCTACACTCCCACCAACAGTGGAGAAGAGTTCCTTTTTCCCCACAGTCCCTCCAGCATTTGTTGTTAGTTGATTTTTTTAATCTTAGCCATTCTTTCTGGAATGAGATGGAATCTCAGTGTTGTTTAATTTGCATTTCCCGAATGACCATTCATGTTGAACATTTTTTCATATATTTATTTGCCATTTGTATTTCTTTCTCTGAGAAGTGTGTATTCATCTCAGATGCCCATTTTTGGATTGGATCTTTATGCCATAAACTAAAACTAGATCCATGCCTATCACCATGCACTAAAATAAAGTCATAATGGATCAAAGATCTGAATATTAAAACAGAGACACTAAACTTACTAGAAGACAGAGTAGGTAAAAATCTTGATGACATAGGAGTAGGCAGAGAGTTCATGAACAAAAATCAAATTGCACAGGAAACACTTCCCAGAATCAACTACTGGGATCTCATCCTGCTAAAAAGCTTTTGCATGTCAAAGGAAATCTCCAACAGAGTGAAAAGAAAACCCACGAACTGGGAAAATATCTTAGCCAATTGTCCATCAGACAAAGGACTTCTATATAAAACATATAAAGAATTAAAAGAAATCGGGCCCCTAAAATTCAAAGACCCAATGTAATAATTTTTTTTACAATTTAAATTTTCACAGTATATTTTGATCACACCTCACAGATAATAAATCTATTAAATTGTTACTTGATCTGTGTAAACATATTATCTCCAAGTCAGTTGAACAAAAGTCTAATTTAAACCACATAAAAACAGGTTACAGCGCCTTAATCAATTCAAATATTTGAGCTAGTTTACAGACACAGGTCCTTGAAGCAAAAAAAATCTAAGTCCCTGGGGGAAAGACCGTAGGGTACTGGTAAAATGTGTAGTCTTTCTCCTAATAGTCCTTCAAAGAATATAGGGCCATCTGACCTGTGAAGTGAGAACTAGAATAGCAGAAAAGACCAAACGGAAGCCAATATGACTGTGTATTGGGAAAAAGTAACCAGTGAGACCCTTCAGAAGTGGGTAACCTACAACTGAAACTGAATTCAGGAGACTCCAAGCATATCTATAATCCCCTAAATAGCACAGGAATTTATGGAAAAGAGTTGATCAGTGTAGTTTTAGCTCAAGCTTTTCTCCATCTTAGTGAATTCCTTAATTGATACTGTGGTTCTGGAAACTATAGTACTATATGTATAATTTGAACAGAAGTACCCCCAATCTGGAAAAATCCCCACATTAATCCTTGGACTGTGAAGCAAAACCTAGTATGGTAGAAAAAGTCAAACACACTAGAATTCCCTCTATCTAGGAAGAGTAAGGCAAAAACAATATGGCATTTCATAAGAAATTTCAGAGACCAGTGCCGCCAAAGACCTGAAAGGGATTAGTGATTTCCATCACATTTTCACCCAACTTTCTTATTTGGTCTGTACAAAAGATAGATAGATTTTGCTGGATGACAATGGAGTGATGGATTAATAAAGTGGAGACTCTAATTGCAGCTGTTATACCAAATATGGTTTCATTGCTTCAACAACTTAACACATTTTCAATCCTGGTATATAGTTATTGATCTTGAAAATGTCTTTTCCCTGAATACCTATTAATAAAGGCCACCAGAAGCATTTTTCTTTCCTGGAAAGGTTAATAATATACCCACGCTGTCCTACCCTGGAGTTATATCAACTCTTCAGCCCTATGTCACTCCTTATTTTGCAGGGATCTGGATTGCCTTTCATTTCCTTAAGTTAGCATTCTTATCCATTATACTGGTGACAATAGGCTGATTGGACTTAGTGAACCCAAATTAGTAACTGTTATAGATTTATTGGTAAGACATTTGCATGTCAGGGGGTGAAAAACAAATGTGTCAAAATTCAGGGGCCTTTTACCTCAGTGACTTTTCTAGTGGTCCAAGAACATAAGACAAATAAAGATATCCTTTCAATGGTGAAAGATGAATTGCTGCATTTGACCCTTTCCACAGCTAAAAAAGGAAGCTCACTGTCTGAAGAGCCCCTTTGAGTTTTGGGAGCAGAATACTCCTCAGTTGGGTGTGCTACTCCTATGAATTTGTCATACTCTGTTAGTCTCTGTAAAGCTCTATAATGGGCAAAAGTCTCTGTGTAAGGTGCTCTGCCACTTCACTCACACGATGCAGTAGATCCAATGATACTTCAAGTGTCGATGACAGAAAAAAAATGCTGTTTGGATTCTTTGGGAGACAGTATCGATCAATCACACCCCATATCCTCAGAATTTCTTAGTGAAGTCCAGTCATTAATTGAAGATAACTATTCTTCTTTAGAGAGGCAGTTCTTGACTGTTAAAAGTTGCTGGTTCATAGTGAGTATATAATGACAAGCCACCAGGTTAACATATGACAGGTATGTCTCATCATGTACTGAATGTTATTTGTGCTACCAAGTCATAAAATAGAAAGAACATTCAATAATCAAATAAGAGTGTTAAGTAAAGGAATGAGTTTGAGCAGATGCCAAAGACACAAGTATACTATAAAGTGCCCCAAATGCCTGCAGAACCCATTCCTGAATCCTTATCTTCTCTTTCACAGCTTGAACCTATGGTCTTATGGGGAGGAAGCTTCTAATGGTCAGTTGACAAGGGAGGGAAAGACTTCAGCTTAGTTTAGAGATTACTGTTTGATAAGTAGGTACAACCCTAATGTGAACAGATGCAGCACTACTCACATTTTCTAAGATGACCTGTAGAAAAAGTATGAATCAAAATTTTCCCAGTGAGCAGAACTTTGAGCAGTGAACCTGGTTATTCACATTGCTTAGAAGAAAAAAAAATGTCCAGATGTGTAATTTTATACCAGTTCATGAGCTGTGGTCAATAGTTTGTGCAACTGGTTATAGCTTTGGTGGGAACACTAATAGAAAATGTATGACAAATTCAGGGAAGAGTTATATAGACAGTCCTTTCTGAATAGGAAAAGAAAAAAAAAGAGAACTCCATGTAAATGTTCACCAAAGGATGCCTTCAGGAAAGGAAGAAATTGATGATTAAGTGAATAGAATTACTGATTCTGTGGACACTAGAAGGTTTTTTATCCTCCCTACCATTTGTCATCACCAATTGGCACACGAACCAAGTGGCCAAGGTGACAGGGATAGAGCTCACCAACATGAGCTTCTATTCACCAAGGCTGATCTGGCTGTGGACACTGTAGGGTCCTCAATCTGCCAGGAGAAGTGAGCAACTGATCTTCCCAATATTATATATTTTCCGGTGCTGATCAGCCAGATACCTGTTGGCAGGTTAATTATACTGGAATGCTTTCTTCAGGCAACATTTTGTTCTTACTGAAGTAAAAGCTTACTCAACAGATCTAACATCCTTGTACATGATATTTCTTCCACAATGACCATTATTGGTTTGTAAATTACTCATCTCCCATGAATATTTACTGTATTGCATTGTTGCAGATGAAGAAACACATTTCATTGCAAAAGGAGTATGCTGGTGAGTTGGTGTTCATGGAGTGCAGTGGTCCTACCATGTAGTTGAAGCAACTAAAAGCAGTTCCCCCTCCTTCCATTTCTGAGCAGAAATTATTTCCCTATTTGCAACTACCTCTCTTTAGTTTTCCTCTTCATATTTTGGGTTTATCACATACGAGAAAGCTTGTAGAATTTAAGCTTGTGTGTCTGATTTATTTCTCTTAAACTTATAGTTTAAAAGTGGATCCATTTTTTTGCAAATAAAACAAATTTACCCTTCTTTGTGGTACAGTAGTACTACATTGTGTATAAATAGCATATTTTCTTTATCCATTCATCTGTTGAAGGACATATAGCCTGCTTGTAAAATATAACTATTTTTCAGAGTGTTGCTATAAACATGGGTATGTATGTACTCTGTAATATGATGTCTCTAACTTTTTTCAGAAATATACCTAGTAGAGGAATAACTGTGTAAAATGGAATTTTTCGCTTTAATTTTTTTGAGAAATCTTCATTTGGATTTCCAAAGTGTTTTTAGTCTTATACCTTTCCTCTAATGATTTAGTAGGATTCCTTTTCCTCCACAGCCTTGCAGCATTTGTTATCATTTTTTTTTTTGATGATGGTCATTATTTCTGGAGTCAGATGGAATTTCAATATTATTTTAATTTTCGTCTGTCTGATGGCCAATGATGTTGAAATTTTTTTCATGTGTTTATTGGCCTTTTTTTACTTTTTAAGTGACGTATCTATTCACTGCAGATGTCCATCTTTGGATTGGATCTTTTATTTTGGGGGTCTAATTTATTGAGTTCTTTATATATTCAGGATAATAAACCTCTGAAGAGTACTGGGTAAAATATTTTTCCTATTCTGTGGGTTGTTTCTTCACTCTTTTGTTGTTTACTTTGCTATGCAAGGGGATTTTTAATTTGATACAATCCCATTGATTCCTGTTACTATTTCTAGTATCATTAGAGTGCCATTCAGAAAGTCCTTGTCTAGTTCTCTAACTTCAAGAATTTTATGTATTTTATCTTCCAGAATATCAAGTGTTTCTTTCTGAAAATTTAGATCTTTGATCCATTTCATTTTTATTTTAGTACGTGGTGGGGTGTAAGGATCTATATTCAATCTTCTGAATGTACATCCAAATTTTCCCAGGACCACTTTTAAAGAGGTTATCTTTCCTCCAATGAATGTTTTTGACTCTTGTCAAATAATACATAATTGAATGTGTCCAGGTTGCTTTTGCATCCTCTATTCTGTTCCACTAATCTATGTATCTGTTTTTGTGTGAGTGCCATGTTGTTTTGATCACTGTAGCTTTGCAATATAACTTCAAATATGGGACTGTGATACCACCTACTTTGTTTTTGTTACCTAGGAATACTTTTGCTATTCTGCGTCTCTTCTGGTTCCATATGAATTGTAGAACAGTTTTCTCTAGTTCTGTGAGGAATGATGTCGGTATTGTGATTAGGATTCCATTATGTCTGTATATCAATTTTGGAAGTCTGACCATTTTGACTATTTTGGTTCCACACCTCTAGACACAGGACATGTCTTTCCATTCCTGATGCTTTTCAACTTCCTTTTTCAGAGTACTGTAATTTTCTTGGTAGAGGTGTGTCACTTGGTTAGGTCAGTTCTTAAGTATGTAATTTTTTCTGATACTTCTAATTTCTTTCCCAGTGAGTTCATTGTTGATGTAAGGGAAATTATTGGTTTTTGTATATTGATTTTATGTTCTACTGTATTTTTTAATTTGGTTATTAATTCTAGGAGTCTGTTGGTACAATATTTTGGATCTTTTAGAGAGAGGGCCATGCCATCTGGACATAATAATAATTTGACTTCTTCCTTTCCTATACACATTCCTTCTATTTCTTTCATTTTTCTGATTGCTCTGGCTAATGTTTCAAGTACTATGTTAAGCAGAAGTGGTGATAGTGGACACCCTTCCCTTTTTCCTGATTTTAGAGATTAGGCTGTAAGTTTTTCCCCCATTTATTATGGTATTGAGACAAAGTTTTCCATAATGGGCTTTAATTGAGTCCTTCTATTTTCTTTAGAGTTTTAAAATAATGAATGGATTAATGTTTGATTGTTCCAGCATCTTGCAAAGTTTAGCAGTGAATCCATCAGGAACTGTGTTTTTCTTGGTACATTTTTATTAGTGTTATAATGTAATGGCTGTTAATGGATTGTTCAAAGATTTTTTAATCTTTTTTATCAATTTTGGTAATTGATATGTATTAATAAATCCATCCATTTCTTCTGATTTCTCTAATTTATTGGCATAGAGGTTTGCAAAGGAGGTGACAATAATCTGAATTTTAGCTGTGTTCATTGTGATTTCACCTTTTTCATTTGTAATTGCATTGATTTGGGATTTTTTTTCCTTTTTTGTATGATTGGTTAAGGCTTTATCTTAGTTTTTCAAAGAACAATCTCTTTGATTCAGTGTTTTTAAATCTTCATTTTATTGAATTATGCTCTGTTGTGTATAATTTCTTTCCTTGTACTAGCTTTGGACTCTGATAGTTCTTGTTTTACCTAGGACCTTGAGGTACATGATCATGTTATTTATTTGGGTTTGCTCTGTTTTTCTGATGTGGGCATTTATAAGTATAAGGCAATGACCAGTGATGCTGAACATTTTTCATGTATTTATTTGCCATTAGTATTTCTTTATCTGAGAAGTGTATATTCATCCCAGATACTCAAGAGAGAGAAATAAAGGTAATAAGGTCAGGAAAAGAAGAAGTTAAATTATCATTATTCACTGGTGACAAGATACTCTACCTAGAAGACCCCACAAAAACTCCACCAAAAGACTTCTAGATCTAAAAAATAAATTCAGTAGCATAGTTGAATACATATCAACACTCAAAAATCAATTGCATTCCTATACACAAACAACAAACTCACTGAGAGAAAAATTAGGGAAACCACACCCTTCAGAATGAAATACTTAGGAATCAATCTATAAAATGAGGTAAAGAATATATATATATATATATATATATATATATATATATATATACACATACATACATATATGTCACCTCCTGCTATGGTTTTTTACATTGTGTCAACTTGAGAAGTCTAGAAGCTTAAGTAAGGCAGCAGCTCTACATCCTGGGGTGTAGAGCACAGTTACCTGGTCATTGTTACAATTTGAGAAGGTCAGAAGTTTAGCTGAGAGATTCAGCAGGGAACCGGGGGTCTTACTTGGTAAACATCCTCATCCTGTGCAAAGGAAGGCAAGGATGTTTGTGGATGCTACACCCACCCTGGGGGGGGGGGTGTCCTGTGTACTATATAAGGGAGGAGAAGAAGCTTGCTCTTGCTCCTTTTACTTTGGCTGCTTTTGTTCGGTTGCTGCCTTGAAGTGCTGTCCCCGTGCCATGCCACCCTGCCTTGGAGCCAGCTGATTGTGGACTGAAACCTCCAAAAACTGTAAGCTAAATAAACCTTTCCTTCCCTAATTTTGGGTGTCAGGTGTTTTGTCTCAGCAACGAGTAAAAAGTAACCAAGACACCTCCATATATATATATATATATATATATATATATATATATATATATATATATATATCACCTCCTTACATATATATATATATATATATATATATATATATATATTTGCAGTACTCTGAAGAAGGAGATTGAAGAGGATTTTAGAAAATGCAAAAATATTCCTTGCTCATGGATAGAAAGAACCACCATAGTAAAAATGGAGTTACTCCCAAAGTTTTTATACATATTTAATGCAATCACAATCAATATGCCATTAGTATACCTCACAGAACTAGAGAAAACGTTCCTAAAATTCATCTAGAACTAGAAGAGACATAGAATAGCAAAGGCAATCCTGGACGACTAAGGCAAGGCAGGGAGAATCACAATCTCTGACTTGAAATTATAGTACAAATTTACTGTAATAAAATCAACATGGTACTGACAAAAAACAGACCTGAGAACCAGAGCAATAGATTAGAAGATGCAGACACAACTGCAAACACACTCAGCCACCTTATCTTTGACAAAGGGACCAAACAAGTTCACTGGAAGAAAGATATCCTCTTTGATAAATGGTGTTGGAAAAATTAGCTCTCTACATGCTGAAGACTAAAACCTGACCCATGTGTATCACCATACACTAAACTAAAATCAAAATGTATGAAAGATCTAAATATTAAAACAGAAACACAAAATCTAATGGAATCAAAAATGTGTAGTAATATTGAAGACATAGTTGTAGGTAGATAGTTCATGAACAAAACTTAAGACTGCAGAGGAAATACTTCAAAGAATCAACAACTGGAATCTTATCTTATTAAAAAGCTTTTGCACATCAAAAGAAGTCACCAGAAAAGTGAAAATACAACCTACAGAGTGGGAAAAAAATTTTAGCCAATTGTCCCTCAAACAAAGGACTTTTATCTAGAATTTATAAAGAACTGAAAAAAAAATCAGACCCCCCCCCACTAAATTCAATGACTTATTCTTGTCATTGAGACATTTTCCTGTATTTTATTCCCTTTTTTTCTCTCCCACTTAACTGCTCACCCTACCTAGTTTAATCATTTTGTTGAAAGTTTTGAGATTGCTATTGTCATTATCTTTTTCTTGGATATTCATGAATTTCTTTAGCTGCTCTTTATCATGGAAATATCTTATTTCTCCATACATCTTGAAAGATAGTTTTTAAAGTTCTGCTGCTGTCTTGAACTTCTGAATACTGAGTAAGTTATAACATGGAGAAATTCTTTTTCTGATATGGATATTTGGGGCTCTATATACCTCACTTACTTGCATGTTAAATTCTTTTCCCATATTTAGAAAATTTTCTGTTACTACTTAAGCAAACAGATTTTTACATGTAATTTGTGCTGTCCTCTAGTTTTCTCTAATTACAATTAATCTTAGATCCATCTCTTTTGTTTCATTTAGCTGCTGTTGGATCCATTTTTTAAAGCTTTCTCACTGTTTTTAAGGTATCTCTCCTTAATTAATCACTGACATCTACCCTGTCTTTCAGCTCTTACATTCTATACACACATTGGTCATGTCTGGTGCCAATATTTTCAATAGAATTTTTAATATCTTGAATTCTTCTTTGGTACCTTCTTACAAATTCTGATTCTCTCCTTTGCTGTGCATCAAATGGCCTTTTGAGGTCTCACTGTGCTGTCCATGTGACAAGATCTTGCAGGACTGTGGCAAAATCCTCCAGAAAGCCTTGAGTGTGTATTCTTTAAATTATTATCCAAAATGTAGTGTGTTCTTTGCAGTAGGCAGGATTCACAGGTCCAGGAATTGTGGGATGGAAATGTGAATGGCTATACTACTACTTGTAATAAAGACTGTGCTTCCTGGGTGCGTGACATTATTCTCTGCTGAACTGATGTCTTACTTCCAGAAGGAGACATGCTTTCATTTAGAAACATACCAATGATTTTATTAAACTGGAAATGGAGACAGTTCCCAGACATTTTGGTCTCTTCTTGCCTTTGAATCAACAGGAAAATAGAGCTATGGTGCTGTTTGGGGTGAGTAATCCTGGCTACCAAAAAAAAAAATTAGTCTTCTCATCTACAACCGATACAAGAAAAAATATATCTGGAAAACAGGCTATTCTTTGGAGAGTCTCTTAATATTACCATGCCCTCTGATTAAATTCAATAGAAAAATCACAACAATTATCATTCCAGTAGTAATCCAATCCAGGGCTCCCAATGTATCAGAAACTTCAAAAATTAAAATTTAATCATTTCACCAGATAAAGAACCATGACCATGTGAGGTATTTGCTGAAAGTAAAGGAAATATAGAATGAGTAGTGGAAAAAGTTATAAATACTATTCATGCTCATGTGATCAGTTACAGAAATGAAGGCAGCAACTGTCATAAATCCTTTCTCATTTGTTATGAATATGTACTTACACACACATATATATATAGTATCTTATATTGAACAAATATACTTGTTGTCATCACTCACTTATCTCCTTACCATACCATAAGATAATTGACAAATCATAGTATTAACATAGCATTTTAAGTCTACTTCATAGCTTTTAACTTAAAGTGCATTAAGAAAACTAAGATTGCTCATGTATTTTAACTTCTAGTGAAGGACTTAGTACATTTTCAGTTACACGCAAGATAGTTCTTTAGGTGGCACTATGATTGATCTTGTCTTCATTTGGACATTAAATTTGACTTAAGGAGACAAGTATGAGTGTCAAGTTGAAAAGGGCTGAACATGTGAAGTTAATTTTATTGCTGTTTGAATGAAATTAATATTTGAAAATCAATACTCTAAGTAAACCAGGTAGCCCTTCCTAATGTCTGAGGACTCATTTAATTAGACGTAGTATTGATAGAAGAAAAAGACTGGATTACCATAAATAAAGGAGAATTTTTTTTGCTGAATGGCCTATAAACTAAAACATCTGCTTTTGTCCCCTGTTCTTAATCCTCAGTGAGAAGCATCAAGTCTTCCTGGAGCTTCAGGCTCTTAGCATTTGGATGAGAACTACACCATTGGCTTTCCTGATTCTCAGACCTTTGGGACTTGCACTGGAACTAAACATGAGCTCTTCTGCATCTCTAGCTTGGATTCTCTCTTCACCTCTTGCAACTTGCCAGCCTCCATAATATTGTGATCCAATTTCATAAAATAAACAAACAAATATCTTCCTTGTTCTGTTTCTTTGAAAAATTCTGACTTAAGCACATACCAAATTAATAATTAAATGAATTAAGATGTGAAAGCTTTCAGTGCCTGTCACAGTGATTATTTTATATTTACTTTGCTGTCTAAACAGGAGTGGGAAGATAGGGGGGAAATCATATAGGAATGTGGAATATGAGCTATATTCTTCTTTTTTTTAATTTAAGCGAAGAAAAAAAAGACATATATAACAAAGACAACAAGCAAAAGAGAAAAACAAATGAGTAGAGTAAATGCACAACAGTAACATTGCAGGTTTACAAAACCAGATGATAGAAACTTGACAATGGTTGCAATATTGCGTATCTTTATCTTTAAAATGGTTACTTACATTAACAGATATAGACATGTAAAATTGATCTAATTATATGAGTATTAATTGTTCTTTCTCAATAATGAATACATTCAGCAGTGTGCTCATTTTAGTTATCTTACATATACATATACAGGTTTATATCTTTTCCTCTTCCCTTTTCTCTTTCTGCCTTTTTCCTTCCCAATTACTTTTGCTCTTTGAGTTGTTTCTTACCCTTACATAGTATTTATTATAGATAGTGAAAAGAAGACCCACGAAAAGGGAAAATATCTTAGTCAATTGTCCATCAGACAAAGGACTTCTATCTAAAACATATAAAGAATTAAAAGAAATCAGGCCCCTAAAATTCAAGGACCCAATCCAAAATGGGCATCTGAGATGAATACACATTTCTCGGAGAAAGAAATACAAATGACAAATAAATATATGAAAAAATGTTCAACATGAATGGTCATTCGGGAAATGCAAATTAAAACAACGCTGAGATTCCATCTCACTCCAGAAAGAATGGCCAAGATTAAAAAAATCAACCAACAACAAATGCTGGAGGGACTGTGGGGAAAAAGGAACTCTTCTCCACTATTGGTGAGAGTGTAGACTGGTGCAACCACTGTGGAAGTCAGTGTGGAGATTCCTCAAGAAGCTAGGATTAGAGATCCCATTCAACCCAGCTATCCCTCTTCTGGGCATTTTCCCAGAAGAATTGAAAACATCATACCACAGTGATATCTGTGCACCCATGTTTATAGCAACCCAATTTGTAATAGCCAGGTCTTGGAAACAACCCAAGTGCCCATCAATCAAAGAA